>CANIUD010000262.1:645000-684487 GCA_947470075.1 Closterium sp. Yama58-4
CCAACCTTGGTCCAATTATTGGACCCCAAGGGTTGGGATGGGTAGAATTATTGGTCCCCTCCAATAATGTTGGCCCAACTCCAACTTGGCCAACATTATTGGACCCCACCAATAATCTCCCAACCCAACTCCTTGGTTGGGGTCCAATAATGTTCACCTAGGCTAGTTTCCAACTCATCTCCTATGTAAACCCCCCATCCTTTCAATCAATCCATCAACTTCTCTTCTAACTTTTCTCCTCACACGGTGCAGTTGCGCGGGTGTGTCGCGCCACTCACTTCGGAGCCATCAGGGCGCAAGAGTGCGCCAGGAGCGAAGACGCCAGCGTCGATGCAGTTTTTCAGCGTCGCGCGGGAAGGGTGTCCGAGGCGCTGATGCCAGAGGGCATCGTCAGCGCGAAAGCCGGAGGTGCGCATATAGCGCGCGCGCGCTTCTTCAGGGTCTTCGTCAGGTACAGGAGCAGGTTCTGCCGCTACTTCTTCGACTTCTTCTTCTTCTGCCGCGGTAGTCAGCATCAGCGCCAAGAACTCTCTGTCGCGAATGTCAGAGAGTGGGATGTTGGTCCCAGGGATAGTTCCAGGGACTAAGGTAGGTTGGCGTGGCTCAGGGGCAGGTCCGTAGACAGTGCGACGCGGGGTTGACGGCTCGTTGCCCCAGATGATGGTGTCCCAAGGGTCGCGACGCGGGGGAATGTCTGCAGGGGGTGGTGCGAGCGGGATGTGACGCGGGGGACGACCGAGAGGAACGACTGCAGATGTTGCTTCGATTTCTTCGCGAATGTCCTCTATTTCTTCGCGAATGTCCTCTTCCCCCCTTCGTTCTTCGCGGGAAGTGCCCCAGCCGCTGTCTGCGGCGGTAGGTACGGCGCCCCATCCTCCGCTCGCGTTGGCCCAGGTTCCGCCAGTGTCGCCCCAGCCGCCAGTATCACTGGTTCCCCATCCTCCAGCGTTCCCCCACCCCCCTTCATTGGAGGCACTTTCTTCCTCCTCGGCTCCCCAGGCGACGCAAGCGAAGGTCCCGCGGGCTTCCGTGAGACTTTGCTGGCGAAGCTCCTCAGCTTCGCGGCGCGCCAGTTCTTCCTCCTGCTCCACGGTGAGTTTTGCCGTGGGATCACGCCAGTGAGGGTAGACCTTCATGAATTCCTCGAGAGTGTAGGGGCGCGGGACTCCTCGTGAGTCCAGGCTTCCGCGGCGTTGTCCGCGCAGGATGTTGTCGAGCCGCTGGGAGGGAGGTCCAGCGTGGGGACTTTGATCGGTGCCGAACACGCGGTGAGTAGCGACTTCAAGCTCGAGCTGCGACATCCCTTCCTCGGGAGGCGCGGTACGCTCTGCTTCAGCGATGGCGGCGAGTCCGCGGCCGGCGATCGCGCTTGTTGAGGTCGTCGGCGTGTGGCAATCCCTGCATATGCCGTCGGGGTCGGGGTTGTGTAACACCGTTTTGCATGGGTGAGGATGATGCGGCACCCACGGTCTGCCGTCAGGGTGCTTCCAGTCCCTGCGGTGGATGTGCTCGAAGCGCAGTGGCACGAGGTCAATCAGCTCGTGCGAATCGCCGCTGCAGTCGGGGATGTCGAAATCCAGGACGTACACTCCATTTTCGGAGTGCGCTCGTCCGATCTGTCGGCGGGGGAAGTTGCGCGCCTCATAGTGCAGCAGGATATCTCGCGTCGCGCGGTCCGTGCTGAGGTCGACGCCGCAATCCATGAGCTGTGCGGCGGACAGAAGGTTGAAGCGCAGGTTCTGGACGATCAGCACATCGTTAAGCGTGATGTGCGTGCGGCTCCCGCGTGCTTTGAGCACGACGATGCCTTGCGCGCTTGCGCGCAGGCGTGTGTTGTTCGCCACGGTGACGTACGTGACGGCAGGGGTGGGGACGGCGTTGGATATGTAACGCTCGGAGCCCACCATGTGCTGGCCGCAGCAGCTGTCCAGGTACCAGGTGTTGTAGCGCTTGTTGTCGTCACGTGCGAGCAGCGCCAGTCGCGGCGTGACGATGTGCGGAGTGTCGAACTTCAAAAACTGTTCGCGCGAGAGCCAGTCACGTGGCGCCACCCGCATATCAGATACATGCGGGGGACTTTCAAGCAGCGGAACTGGAAGATTCCAGTCTTGGTCGTCGTCGTCGGTGAAATCGTGGCGCGGGCTGAACGGGTTGTTGTTGGTGAACGCGCCAATCGGGTGCGGTGCCGGCTCAGGTGACGGTGAGCGAACGCGGCGACGACGCGACTCGCCTGTCATGGCCATGCTGCTCATGACGTTGCGAACTGGGGCAGTCGATGACGGCTGCTGCTGCTGATGCTGAACCGCGGGGTTCAGGTTGCGCGCGGGAGGGGGCTGATACCCCTGGGCTGGACGCACGTCGCCTCGTGCGTCTTGACGGCCGGACCAGGTGCTCGGATTGGTCTGGCGAGGGCGTGATCGGTTCTTACATCGATCCGCCAAGTGCCCAAAATTTCTGCAGATTTTGCAGTAGAGGCGCCGTGGCTTTCGCTCTTCAGTGTTGTCGGCGTAGAAGGCGAGCCGTTCGCGTTCTCGTCGCGGCGCTGGTCGCTGCTGATCCATATCCCTCTGTTCGACGAGAAGGGCGGCGCAAAGGGCGGCCTCCGAGATGACCCCCTGCTGTCGAAGAAGCGCCTTGCAGGGCCGCCACTCTGGGCCGAGCCCTTGAAGCACAATGTTGACGAAGATTTCCTCGGAAATCGTGCTTCCCATCTTCACGATTTGATCGCGAAGGCTCCGACAGCGGTTGAGGTAGTTGTTGACTTTCTCCCCTGCGGTCATCTTGGTTTCCAGGAGTTCCTGGAGTAGTCGGCTCGAAGAGACGGAGTCCTTGGGCTGGTAGACTCCCGTCAGGTGCCTCCAGGCGTTAAGGGCTGGAGCAGCTGTGGTTTTGTATGAACGAATGTTGAGCTGCTCCGCCGCCGACATATTCCGCAGGAGCACCCCGTACGCCATTAGTGACTCGTTGTAATATCGCGCATTGGCGTCGTCGGTGTCCTCAGCAGGCTCCGCGTAGCTCCCGTCGAAATAGTGGAAGATCTGGGCGTTCTGAAGCAGGAGCTCCAGCTCGAAGCTCCAGGTGTAAAAGTCTCTGCCGTCAAAACAGGTACTTGTCTTTATTTTTGATATGCTGAGGAACCTTGATTGAGCGGAGAGAATTGCCTCTTCACTGGGACGGGGAGTCTTGGGGGTTGAGCCATTGGTGTCGAGGGAGAAAGTTTGCGGGGTGGCGTTCTGGCCAGTCGGGGCCGGTTGAGAGGGTTGCGAGGATGTTCCCGCATCGCCATTCCGCAATGTTTGGAGCCCTTGCTCCAAGCTGGTGAGTCGCTGAAGAAGTTGTGCGAGAACTTCGGAGTTGATTGTCGTCGTGTTCTCGCTTGTCGCAGCCGGATTGGGTTGCGCTTCAGCCGTCAGATTAGTTTGACCACCAGATCCTCCGGCCATCTTCACTCGTGAGCGTGTGCCGGACGCCACTTTCCGAATGTCGCAATTTTTGGGAGTGGCAGTGCGAAGGATTCCTGAGCCGCTCTCATACCATGCTGCGATCAGAAATTGATCGTAGCCCAGGATCTACCCAGGAAGGTTCGCACGCAGTGAGATAGTTGGTGGGCCCTTGATCTCAATAGCAGAGTGAATGTAAATGCTTGAGATGATAAAAACATGCAAACAAGGTCATATAAATAAGAGTACAAGGGAATGCGAACAGACCTATCTAGCCATGTACTCTAAGGGGTACATTCCCTTATTCAAATTCACTCCCAACCGTGCGGCGCGTACAGTTTCGTAACTGTTCCCGCCAAAACCATCCTGCCTGCAGCTGCCCGATGCCGTCTGCTTCCGACGGTCCAGATGCGTTCCAACTGTCCGTCGCTTCGAGTCAATTCCAACCGTCTGACGGTTCGCGTTCATTCTCGTTACTGCGTGCTTCTCTTTGCTGCGGTGAGGAGTGCACGGTAGTATCAAATATTACTATTCGTAACACATTGCACGTCGTTCAGATAACCAGTGTGTAGGTGGCAGGCAGCTGTGGTCACATGCATGTTGGAGAATTGAAGGCGCTCTGCATATCATGAAATCATTCCAGGTATGGATCTGGCTGGCACACTCCTTTATAATTTAGAGTACAAACAGGTGATTGTAGAATGGATACACATGCGACATTTGTACAAGGTTGGTGTGGTGCAGATGCGTCGATGCAGGGACGGAGGCACATGACCCGGCCTGAATACGGCAGCTGTCAGGCCGTTTATGGCATAGTGGTGCTGCCTGCAGTGTGGGCATGATACGGGTTGAACTTGAAAAGCAGACTGGCACATGCCGGACACAAGGCTGACACGAGCAGATCGACAGGCAAGCAGACGAGCAGCAGTGCAGGCAGACCTGAAAACAGGCACATGCACAAAAAGCGACCTGCTGACCTGGTTGCAAGTTGTGTGCGGGCAAACAGGGGATCGGGTTAAACCAAATGGGCAGCAAGGCCAAGCAGGTGCGAGGAGACCTCAAGCTGCAGATTCACACACCCCTCTCTGACCGACTTTTGAATCGACTCAAAAATCAAAGGGACCTGCTCACCTGACTGCACGTGTTTTGGCAAAAAGCAAGCAATCGAATCAAACAGACCCCGCAGCCAGGGAGAGCAGGTACGAGGAGACCTCCTGTTGCAGCCAGACGTTCTCCTCTTTGGATAGATGCCACCCAAAGTCAAGCTGCTTGCCGGCCGCTGCTGTGACCCGACAGAAATACGCCGTGTTGAACCGCCTCTGCTGCAAGAGGGTATGCGGTGAGAGGTGTGTGGCGCAGGGGAGGTGATACGAAGGAGGGGGTGATACGAGGGAGAGGGTGATGCGAGGGAGGGGGTGATGCGAGGGAGGGGTTGATGCGAGGGAGGGGGTGATGCGAGGGAGAGGGTGATGCGAGGGAGAGGGTGATGCGAGGGAGGAGGTGATGCGAGGGAGGAGGTGATGCGAGGAGTTTACCAACTTGCAGAGGGAGACTTGCTGGATGGGCGTGGTGCGGATATTGGCGTCAATGGTCCATCCAAACACCACTCAACACCCTTCCGCACCCCTCAGCACCTCTGAACAGACCCTCCCCCCACTCCTTCCAGAGCGCACAGTGTGCTTCAAGGCATTTACCATTTTGCAGAGGGAGACTCGAACGATTGACGCGGTGGAGATGGTGGTGTGGATGGACCCATCGAACACCCCTCAGCACCCCTAAACAACCCTCTCCACCATCCCACTCGTCTACGCAATAACAGTGCGTGGGCAGGCATTTACCATTTTGCAGAGGGAGACGCGAACAATAGACGCGGTGGGAATGGCGGTATGGATGGTCCAGTCAAACAGCTGCCACGTGTGCAGCAGCTGTGAGCCGTCGATTTGAATTGTGCGCACCGTGAACGCTGCACACACGGCCAGCACTGCCATGCTGACGTGGATGGGATGGGAGGTGGAGGTGGGGAGGCGAACTGTGAGGCATCAGATAGGCACGTGAGTGGGAAAAGGAATTGAGCATTCGTGGTACAGGCTCGTTCACATTGAACGCACCACAAATGCTGCACACGCGCTCAGCACGGGGCATTGGCGGAATGGAAGAGGGATGTGTAGAAGAGCGGGGTTCGGAAGGGTGGAGAAGTCGGGGAGAAAGGGTATTGGCACAGGAAAGTGTATGTCTGCATCGTGTACACACACGATGCAGAGCATACGCTCACCACTGCCTGTTCCTCCCCATCCCTCCAGACCCCTCCCAGGGCTCACAGCATGGGGAGACGAGAGCAGAGGAAACAGGCATGAAGGGTGGAAGATATTCCCGAGGTATATGTGCCTATATCCCTCACCACCCCTTACCACCCCTCAACACCGTTTCGAGGGCTCACAGTGTGCAGAGAGCGGAGACAACAGGCGTGAAGGGCGGAAGGGGTGTCGGCTCCCCTGTGGGGTCACACACACACCACAGCGCTCCCAAAATGCAATACCCCTCCGCACCCCTCCTCCCAAAACTCACAGTGCGCAGAGAGCGGAGACAACAGGCATGAAGGGCGGAAGGGGTGTCTGCTCCCCTGTGTCCGCATCAGCATCGAGCATTAGAGGCAGCAGCAGCGGCATCAGGCCGAGGAAAGCGAAGAACTGTGCAGCAATGAGAGATGGGAGATGGGAGGTGTGGGACAGACAGGAGAACGGCGTTTGTGACAGGGGCATGAGAGCGAAAATCTGTGCATGGAGGGGAGAGAGAGAGAGGAGACAGGAGAACGGCGTTGGTAGGTAGGTGCAAGGTACAAGGTGGGCCGTGGTGCAATGATGCTTGTGGGATGAGCAGTACTGTGTGAGAGAAGCAATTTTGAGAATTCTCAAAAGAGGGATCCCATCATTGCATCTTTTCGGTGAACTTTTGAGACTTCACAATAGTCATTGCATCTTCTCGGTGAACTTCCCCCTGGTGATTGAAAAAGGATAGGTGAGCACAAGTGCTTTTCTTTCAGGCACATACATAGCGCACCCAACTCACCCCCATCGCTAGCACCACACCCATAACCCTCACCACACCTATCGCCCATACTACACCCATCGGCCATACCACCCCCATCGGCCATACCATCCCCATGGCCCTCACCACCCCATGGCCCCCATGGGCCGTACCATAAAGCAGAGCGCCGCTTTGGCCGGCGAGAGGGGCGGGATGCGGATGAAAAGGCCGGAGCTGGTCGTCTCCAGTATCTGTGAGGGGGAGGTGGGGGGATTGGCGCAATGGGGATTAGTACAGTGGAAAGTGGGGGACGGGGAAGGGGAGATTAGCCGACAGGAGGGGCGGCAGGCGGATGAAGAGAGCGGAGCTGGTCCTGTCGACTGGCTGGAGGGAGGGGGGAAAGGGGAAAGGCGGAGAGAGGGTAGGGGAGTTGGCGCAAGGGGGAAAAGGGAGAGGCAAGGGAGAAAAGGGAGAGGCAAGGGAGGGGGATTAGTCCAATGGAGGGGCAGCAGGCGGTTGAGTAGTAGGTGAGCTGCGGTTGAGTAGTAGGTGAGTGGGTCCACACCAGCAGCTGCGGGAAGTGGGAAGTGGGCAAGGCGGAAAGCGGTTAGCGGCGGGTTACTATCACTCGCGCAGGCGCACAGCCGGCTGGCTTACTCGGGATTCAGGCGCAGGCGCACAGCGGCTAGCACTTACTAGGGATTGACCTTTCAGGCGCCTCAAACGACAGGCTGGCTTACGACTCGTTGACCCTAAACTGACCCAAACCTGACCACTAACCCAAAAGAGTCCCTGAAGCTACTTTTGGGATAGATCCGGGATATGCTAGCGTCAAACCGATTTTAGGGTCACTTATGGGTCAGTTACTTTTTGGGGATGGAGGGATTGAGAATGGACCGGGAGTTGGTTGGTGGAATGGAATGGAATGGAATGCATTCAAGGACGGCATTCCAACAACCACACCACCCTTGCCCACCCCCTCCCCTCCTCTCTACATTCCCCGTTCCCCCCGGCCCTCCCCTCTTCTCCCCCCCTTCCCCCCGCACCCCTCTCCCCCCCTCCCCCTCAAACCCCCCTAATGAGCGCACCACGCGCGTGCCAGCGGGCATACTATCGCCCCGCGAGCGCGACAACGGCGCCTCCATCTCCCCCCGCGACTGGCGCCGCAACTGACGCCGCGACTGGCGCCGCCTTTGGCGCTGAGAAGTTCGGCGCCGCCGCCGCCGCCGCATGCGGAGGAGCGAGCGCTATGGAAAAAGGGGCGGCGTCCGCCTTCGTATGACTTGCTTCCGCCATGCCACTCGCGACGGGGTGCGGCGGTGGAGCGGGGTTACTTGAGAGGTGCGGCGATGGTGCGGTACGGGGAACGCGACTCGGGTGGCTTATTGAGTAGAATAGGCGGAATGGATGGAGCAGGGCTGTGGCGAACTGAAAAGGAGACTGCAAAGCACGACGGTGTATGGACATGTAAGTAATATGTGTGAATAATGACACGCATGCTAGATTTGGAAAGCTAGTACATTATATATATGACGATGAGAGAAGCGAAGGCAAAAAAACGGATAGTCGTTGGGGAAAGGGTAGGTGAGCAAGTATTGTTGGGGGGATGGTGGGGGGGAAATTCGAGAGGGAGTGGGGCTGAATAGGAAGGAAGCACTTTGACCGACTTGACCCTCGGGAAATGCTCTGCTGAATAAGACATGCCGTGCTCTGTACGCGATATCAAGAGCGCCACTACGGACACACAAGGACCAATACTACAGAAGTTCTCATATATTTCTAAAATAGCTCTACACATCTGCAGTTAGGGAAGACCATAGATGGTCCATCCTGTATCTCAGCAATCAGTAGCACATCACAAATCCCATCCCTCAGCATGCATCACACAGGGGTGTGCGATTCCAGGTCTCGACAACCTTGCTCCTGAGTCAAAAGCCCACTTCCCTATCCTCCGGTCCGAGCCATCATCAGCACGTGAGCAGTGTGACAAAACACTTGTATTACATGCTTCCCCACACACTCCCCGCTCCTGTGCCTGCCTAGCCAACTCCTTCACGCGGCCACCTCCCCATCCTGTCGCCATCAACTCGCGAGCGGTGCAATGACTTCTTAAACACGTGGTCCCTCAGAGGTTTGTTTCAAGGTGCCTCATAAAGCAATTAGTCTCATGCGCCCACTTCCCCATCCTCCAGGTCCTCATCTGCTCGCGAGCAGTGCAATGACTTCTTGGACTTGCTGCTGCGCTGCTTCCTCCTCCCTTTGCTCTTGTGCCTGCCTAGTCAACATAGCAAGTTATAGTAGTCTCATGCGCCCACTTCCCCGTCCTCCAGGTCCTCATCGGCTCGCGAGCGGTGGGACGACTTCTTGGACTTGCTGCTGCGGTGCTTCCTCTCTCGCTCCCTGCTCCTGTGCCCACTGTCCTCTGACTCGCTGTTGCTCTCATGCTCCTGCCACACAGTCACCGAGAGGGGGGACAACGGATGCAGAGCAAAACCGGGACAAACATTGTCAGAAACGACAACAGAGGAAAAGGAAACGGGGGCACACAGATTGGCTTGCAGGAAAACAAGTTTCTGAGTTCACCTGGATACATGTGCACACGTGGAGGTGGATTCAGCCTGGAATAGGCAGGATTGGGAAGGAGGGGAAGTGGTGAAGCCAATGCGTGACACGGAGACAGACAGAGAGCCCTCCTCACCTTGCGGGAGGACCTCCGGTGGTCGCTGCTGCCCTTGCTGCGCTTGGATTTGCGAGATTCTTTCTCATCCTCCTCCTCCTCATCATCATCCTCATCATCCCGATGCCTCCTCCTGTGCTTCCTCTCCTTCTCCTTCTCCCTTTCCTTATCGTCCTTCCCCTTCCCCTTCTTCTTCTCCTCCCTATCTTTCTCCTTCTCCTTCCCCTTCCCCTTCTCGTCCTTCTCATCCTTCTCTCGCTTATCCTTGGATCGACTCTTCTCCTTCTCCTCCTCCCTATCCCTCTTCTCTCGTTTCTTCCCACCCTTCTCCCTCTCTTCCTCATCCTCCTCATCCTCATCCTCACTCTCATCCCTCCTAGACCGCCTCCTGTGCTCCTTCCTCTTCTCCTTTGCCTTCGACCGTTCCAACTCCTTCACTTTTTCGCGCTCCTCCCCTTCCTCATCAGACGCATCACCGCTCTTCCTCGCCTGCTTGCTGCCCCTAGGCCTGTCCTCTCCCTCCTCTAACTCTTCCTCCTCTCCCTCGCTCTCATCCGATTCCCCCCTATCCTTCCTCTTCTTCTCCCCATCTCTCTTCTTCTTGTCATCAGCCCCATCCCTCTTATCCTTCTCATCCCCTTTCGCCTTACCTTCTTTGTTGCTCTCTGCTTCCTTGCCTTTATCCTTCTTCGCCCTCTCCTTGTCCTTGCTCCTCCTATCCTCACTTACCTTCTCCGAGTCACTCTCGCTATCCTCCCCCTTCCTCTCCTTGCCTCTCTCCTTTGCCTTCTCCTTCTCCTTCTCCCGTTTCTCCTTCTCCTTTTCCTTCTCCTTCTCTCTCTCCTTCTCCTTCTCCTTTTCCTTCTCCTTCTTCTCCTCCTTCTCCTTCCGCTCTCTCTCCTTCCTCTTCTCCTTCTCCTCTTTCTCCTTCTCCCTCTCCTCTTTTTCCTTCTTTTCCTTCTCCTTCTTCTCTTCTTCTTTCTTCGCCTGCAAATCCACAGGCACAGGCAGAGGCAGTGGCACAGGCAGGAGGGAAGATGAGGTGGTGACAGGGCAGCATAGAGGAGTCGAGAGTAAATGAGAGAAAAGCGGAAGCGAGAGGAAAGCAAAGTGGAAACAGGGTGGAAAGGGAAGGAAAGAGGCAAAAGGACAGCACGACAGGCAGATGGGGTATCGATATTCTATCCAAGGAGCTTGGCACAACGGCACCTATTGAGTCGCTTGAAAAAAGCATACTTCCGTTAAAGAGCACGCAGTGCACTGCAGTGCAGAGCGGTGCAGTACAGCGGAGCGTAACAGCACAGCAACAAGGAAAGAACATCACCTTCTCTTCCTTCTTCTTCCTCTCCTTCTCCTTCTCTTTCTCCTTCTCCTTCTCCCTCTTCTTCTCCTTATGCAGCAGCCGGGCCACGTGCTCCTCCACCACCTTCCGCCTCTCCGCCTCCTCCGATATCGCCCTGTCACACGCATACAGGGACAAGGACAGAGAGCGGGCGAATGTGAGCAGTGGCACACTAGTGAAAGCAGCCAAGGCACGTGCTCCTCCACCACACTCCACCGCTGTCTCTGGTTGCAAGGGAGCATAAGAGAGACAAATAAAGAGGGGTTTCACACAAAACGCCAATCAGGTGCATTTGAGTCGACTCAAACGGCACTGGGAGACAGAGGCACGCAGGTCTCAAAACGGGCTAGCGGGCGGTGCGATTGTGCTACTACCACGCATTTGACATGTAGTAGTGCAACACACGGCCACAATACACAACCAAGTTCTTGAATGTGAGCAATATATTACTACGAGACACGACCACCTACTTGTATTCCGGGAGTGACTGAACGAGCGGTTTAGCCTCCTCCCACGTGGTGCTCCCTGTCAGCCCCTTGAAGCCCCTCAGTGCGTCCGCTAGGTCCTCTGCCAGCTGCTTCCTGCGCCACAAATTTGCTGTACCACAGCAAATAGCAATCACTTACTTGTATTCAGGCAGCGATTGGACGAGCGGTTTCGCCTCCTCCCACGTGGTGGACCCAGAGAGTCCCTTGACGCCCCTCAGCGCGTCAGCAAGGTCCTCTGCCAGCCGCTTCTTGCGCCGCGCCTCCTTCTCCTCCCTCTCCACTGCTCGCTCCACCAGATCCTCCCACACGATCTGGTTACCACGTGATAGTTACCATGTGGTGATGGTGTCCATGCGTTGGGTTACCACAACATTTGTTCGATATTACAGAGTTTGTTACCAGATGCGCGCGATTTGTTTTTGCCGTGTTTGATTCCCGCAACAGTTGCGTTGAAGGAAAGCCGTGGATGAAGGATTGGCAAAGAGCAAGAATTCATGGTGGCCACGGTGGTATAGAAGATGCAATGAGATGCAATGAGATGCGATGCGATGAGATGGGATGAGATGAGATGAGATGAGATGAGATGAGATGAGATGAGATGAGATGAGATGAGATGAGATGAGATGAGATGAGATGAGATGAGATGGGGTGATGTGATGGTACAATGGAGAGTCAGTAACAGCATTTAATGCCAAAAAAGCACAGTGTGAGTGGCACCAAGAGGGCACACGCACATGTGCACGTGTGCATGCACATGCACATGCGGGCATATAGGCATACATGCACGCACATGCCATGCCAAGCCAAAACGCCCATATCACACGCCCGCACACATGGCAGCCCACATGCATGCACCAGACAGCACAGGATCAAGCCAAGCAGTAGCATGCCGTAGCCCCCGAAGCAGCAGTCCCATGCACCTAGCCGCAGCACACCACACACAACACAAAAAAGGAGGGGAGGGAAGGGGGAAGCAAGATGAGGAGAGAATGAGTGACTGCGTTGGGGTGAGGGGAAGGATTACGACAAGCAACCCTGAGCTCCAAAAAACACCACAGGTACGAGATGCACGCATAGAGGCACACGAAGCATGCTTGCTCTATGATAGAAAGGCTGAACGAAAGATAGAGGGAAAGAAAAAAAAGACGCAATGCTACAGGAACAGGGATGCGAATTTGAGGTATGTGGGTTTGTGAGAATCGAGGGAGCAAAGGGGATTGGAGGTGGGTGAGGGTGGGAGGGAGGAAGGGAAGCAGGAGTAAAGAGCTGTCTACGCGAAAAGGGGGTGTGGGGAAGGGTGGGATGGGAAGGCAGCAGATTATTCTCCCAAGCAAAGACACACCCAGTGCGCCTGCTGCAATAACACGTTAATGCCTCCCACTCAGTCACACCCTTACCTGCTGGTTACCCTAGGAAAGGACTGTCCTCGCTGAAGAGTGTTGGTGTCGACCCGGGTTGCTCAACGTACAGACAAAAGATGCCCACCAGGAGTAATCATTGCAGGTACTTGTGGTGTGGCAACACGCACAGGTCTTACAGGGAATGTGCATATCTCAGGCAGTATTGAGTGGGCCGCCCACTGTGGGCGTGTAAGGGTGTGTGTGGTTGAGGGCCCGTCATGTCCTTGTGACTGTGGCGCAAGGGCAAGGGCCTTGGCACTACAGCAGCAAGGGGCGAGATGATAAATGCTGGCTGCAGGGGTGTTGGAGAGGGTGGAGGATGGAGAAGAGGGAGAGCAGGCGCGGCGGGCCAGGGGGAGGCATCGCACCTTGAGGCTCATATCGGCGACCTTAGGAGTCGACTCATCAGCTTTCGGTGGCAGCGGTGGCGGTGGCGGCAGTTTCACCTCCTCCTTGCCCTCCTCCGCCTGCTCCTCTTGCTTCACCGCGCCCGCGCCCGCCTCCTGCTTCACTGCCTTGTCGCCCTCCTCTTGCTTGACTGCCGTCTTGCTGTCCTCAGCAGCGCCCGCCTCTCCACCCCCCTTGCCCTCCTCCTGAGGCTCCTCCTTCACCTTCGCTGCCTCTCCCTCTCCCTCCTTCACTCCTCCCTCCTCTGGAACCCCATCTTCCTTCTTCACGCCTCCCTCCTCTTTCACTCCATTCATCTCCACATCTCCCGCCTTCCCCTTCTCCTTTGCCTCCTCCTTGACTGCTGTGCCAGCACCAGCACCAGCATCAGCGGCAGCAGCAGGAGGGGGCGGCGGCGGAGGGGGAGGAGCGAACCCCAGAGCAGCTTTGAACGCCTCAAAGGTGGTGGCTGACGTCACCACCACCTGGGGGAGAGTGGGCGGGAGGGGAGGAGAAGGGAAGGAGAAGGGGCGGGGGCAAGGAGGAAGAATGGGGAGGGTGGAGTGGAGGGCACGAGAAATAGGAGGGGTGGGCAGGGAAAGGGCGGAAGCAGCGAGGGGCGGAACACATGGCATGTTTCAGCAGGTTGGGGGCCCACCGTTGGCAGGTGCAATGAAAAGAAGACTGTTGGAGAAGATAGATGGACGATTCAAATGATTTTATTTAACCTAAATAGTGGGACAAATAGATAGAGCGGTGATGTGCATGTGCAGTTTGATTTGAGCGCACCTTCCTTTTCTTGATGAGGTCCTTTATCTTGTCCTTGTCCTCCTTGTCGGAGGACAGGTGGGGTGGAGGCCTTACATGCTCTAGGACAAGGAGACGAAGCCCATGATATGATTACTACAGCGCACCTTCTTCTTCTTGATGAGGTCCTTGATCTTGTCCTTGTCCTCCTTGTACTGCTCCGTGCTCAAAGGACACCACCACCATCATGCATGCATGCAACACACAGGAACCACAGCACAGAACGGCAGGGCAGGGCACACAAGCCCATGCACGCAACAAACAGGAGGAGCGAAAAATGCACACGGCACGCAGGGAGCAGCAGACACAATCACGGCATGGCACACATACAGGAGAAAGAGTTAAACACACACAGCTGGGAGTAGAGGAACCGAAGAAATGAATGCGACAACAGGCGAGGGAGGGAGGGAGGGAGGGAAGGAAGCAGGGGCAACAGCAGCAAGTGGTGAGCGCTGGATGTGGGACATAACTGCCAAAGGAGTGCACAACAGGCGACCTTGGGTGACAGGGGCACAGCAGAAGCAACATTATCCCTCCACATGCTACCTTCCCCAGTTGCTACCCCCCCGGAACCCCTCCCCCCCCCCCCCCCCGCTCACCCCCCAGTGGCCACCTACCCCAATTACCACCTTCCCCCAGCAGCACCCACCTGCTTGTCGAGGTCATCGATCACGTCTTCAAACAGCTCCTTGGGCGTCGACCCGCCCAGGTTGGCTGCCACTGCCACGTATGCCGGCTCGTCCTTCACCTGATGATACACAGAAGCACAGCGGGGAACGAGGAAGGAGGCGCAAGGAACGGGGTAGGAAAGAGACGCAGCATGTGAGAAGCTCAGACCCCCCCAGGTTGCCAGGTATGCAAGCGCGGCCTTCACCTCTTACCTTCCTGCCGGTTGCCCAACCTCCTCTCTGCACCAGGTTCACGTGGTCATGCCAGTGAGTGCGAGCAGTGGGTGTGAGCGCCACCTTCTATTCCTCCATCAGCCGCCTGAAGGCCCACACTGACAAGGTACCAGCCCCCCATGCTGCAGCAGCAGCCACAGTCAAGCGTACCAACCTTACTCACACCAACCCCATGCGTATGAATGAACCCCATGCATGCCAGCGCCACCCCACGCACCACGTTCACATAGTCGCACCATCAAGTGCGCGCAGTGAGGGTGAGAGCCGCCTTGTGCTCGTCCATCAGCCGCCGGAAGGCCGCACTGACAGAGTACAGCAGCCCCCCAAACTGCAGCAGGCACAAGCCTACATACCAACCCCACCCCATTCATGCTTATCCCTGCGCGTATGAACCCCATACATGCCAGTGCCAACACATGGATGGCATACCACGTTGACGTAGTCGCGCCAGCGGGTGCGAGCAGTGAGGGTGAGCGCCGCCTTGTGCTCGTCCATCAGCCTCCTGAAGGCATCGCGGTTCTTGCGCTCCTGCCTCCGCTGTTGCTCCTGGGAAGGGCAAGGGGAGGGAGGGTGGAGAGTGGATTGTGGATGGAAGAGAGTGTGGAAGGAGGGGTAGGGTCAGGGGGCTTACATGGATTGTGGCCGTGACAGATGATACTTCAGAACGGCTTTTCTCAATAACGATTATCTATAGCATTGCAAATGCTGGTGCTCAATAACGGACGAGCTCTGAAATGATGATAATGATCTGTAATGGAGTAGATGCTTTATTGAGCATAGGATGGGCTTGAGTGGCGGACTCACCCTCTTCTGCTGCCTCTCCTCCTCCTCCCTCCTCTCCAGCTCACGAATGAATTCCTGCACCCAGCAGCACCCAACAGCCGGCAGTGAAAAGGAAGGTGGAAAACAGCAATGAATCAGCAGGCAGTAGCAGGTGGGTAGTGACAAGCCAACACAAGGCAGCGAATGGAATGGTGGACAGCGAAAACTGGGAAACAGTGCGATGAAACATACTCGAATTCATTTCTGACATGCCTCAAAAGCATAGCGGTGGGAAAAGAAGAAATAACGGAAGAAGCCAAAGGCAGAAGAGCAGAGCTGGGGCAAGAAAGGAAGCAGCACACACCAGAAAGACATGAGCACCCACCTGGAAGACTTCAAGGCGGTCGATCTTGTCGAGCTTGGCGCAGCTCTCGTGCTCCTCCAGCCGGTCCTGCACCTTGCGGTAGTGCGAGGCGGACTGGGGAGAAGGGGAGATGGGGGCGAGGGGGGGAAGGAAGAGGGTGAGGGACACAAGGAAGAGAGCCACGTCCTGACAGCTTGGCTTGGCGCAGCTCTCATGCTCCTCCAGTCGGTCCTGCACCTTGCGGGTAGGGAAGTGCGTGGCAGACTGCAGAAAGAGGGGGAAGGGAGGGGGGAGGAACGGGGTAATGAAGAGCGTTGAGGTGGTAGCCGGCGATTGCCCCCCTTCAGCTCTCATGCTCTTCCAGACGGTCCTGCACCTCGCGGTAGTGCATGGCGGAGTGGAAGGAGGGGGGAGGAACGGGCAATGATGAGGTGAGGGCTGTGGCGGTTGCTGGCGACTACCACCCTTCACCTCTCATGCTCCTCTCATGCTCCTCCTCTCATGCTCTCATGCTCTGTGGGGTGAGGGAAAACAGAAGGAGAACAACGTCCAAAGTCCTGACAGCATGGCTCGGCGCAGCTCTAAAGCTCCTCCAGTCGGTCCTGCGCCTTGCGAACGTGGAGGGGCAATGAACAGCCACGGAGAGAAGAGCAGTGTTGAGCGCGCAGCCAGAGAGTGGAGCAAGCTAGAGCATGGCACTCACAGTGACATAGCCGCACGTCTCGAGGTAGTGCTTGAACTCCGCCATGTTGCGCTTCCTCTCCTCCCTCACTCGGTCCTTCTCCTGCCACACCGTAGCAGCAGCAAGAGGGGAGGAGCAGAAAGCAAGTCAATGTTCAAAGCGCCTCAGAAATCGAAGCGGCTTTGAGAAAGCAATCAATACGAGTACAAGCACGACAAAAGTCAACGCACGTCGACGTGACCTCTCAGGTACAACCTACGCTTTTGTATCAACGATGTGATTCCTTCAATGTACGCGACCTTCAGTTTGTTTCCACGCCGATTTTGACGTTGATGCTCGTTGTTTCACCATTTGCAGGACATCATTGAATCTACGACGATTCAATGATATCCTACAAATTGTGAAACAACGAACATCAACGTCAGAATAGGCGTGCAAACAAACCGAAGGTTGCGTACATTGAAGGAATCACATCGCCGATACCAGAGCGTAATAGGAATATGAATGGTGGTTGTACCTACGAGGTCAACACAAGTCAATACACCTTCTTGACGAGGTCAACGAGGTACTCGTCAAACAGCTCCTCCCTCTCCCTCTCCGACTCCGCCGCGAGTCAACACAAGTCAACGCGAGCAAACGCGAGTCAACGTGAGTCAACTTGAGTCAATTGGTAAAAATACCTTCTTGACGAGGTCAACGAGGTAGTCGTCGAAGAGCTCCTCCCTCTCCCTCTCCGACTCCACCGCCACGCACCGCAGGTCCTTCTCGAATAGCGGCGCCGCTTTCCTGGAATGGGGACGTAGGGAGGATAGGAGGTTTGTGGGGATGTAGGAGGAGAGCGATGATGGACAAGAAGATGAAGGCAGCCGAGAAAAGAAGATGAGAGAGAGAGGCGTGGCAGGGCAGCACGCATGTGTAGAGCAATTGTGTAAGTGTGGGCCAGGTGAACGAAGTGCCACTGCCAAGCTCACAAAGGACTGACTCACTGCCAACTTAGCATGACTCACTGTCAGCGCATGGAGGAGGAGAGGTCCTTGGACTCCTCCAGCATGGCGATGAAGTCCTCTCAAAGCTAAGCACGACTCAATGCCAGGTCAGCACAACTCACTGCCAGGTCAGCACTCGGGCTCACTGCCAGCGCATGGAGGAGGACAGCTCCTTGGACTCGTCCAGCACGGCGATGAAGTCCTCTCACAGCTAAGCACGACTTAATGCCAGATCAGCACAACTCACTGCCAGCTCAGCATGACTCACTGCCAGCGCATGGAGGAGGAGAGCTCCTTGGACTCGTCCAGCATGGCGATGAAGTCCTCGCGCACCTTCTTCTGCCTCAACCGCTTCTCCTCCGCCTCCTGCTTCTTGCGCTGCGTTATGTACTGCGGAGAAAGGGAGGGGGCAGAGGGACGGGTGGGGACAGGGAAGTGTTGGAACAGGGTGAAGAGGGGAAGCGAGGGATAGAGGGATGGAGCAAAAGAGTGCCTCGGCCGCTTCTCCTTCGCCTCCTGCTTCTTGCGCTGCATTATGTACTGCGGACCAGGGAGGGAAAAGAAAGAGGAGGGGAGGAAGAAGGGAGGGAGAGTGAGAGTGCTTCAGTTGCTTATCCTCAGTCTCCTGCTGCGTGTGCTGCATCAGATACGTGTAAGGAGCAGTGCGAGGAGGACAAAAAGGAAGGGAGCGGCATTAAAAAGGCAAAGACTACCGTGATTCAGCAGATGCAAGCAGAAGTGTGAAAACCAAGAATCCTCGCTTCTAGCCACCACATACCTCGTTGAAGGCCTGCTTGCGCTCGCCCAGCGTCTTGAGTGCGACGTATCGCTTGTTGCTGATAACCTTCCTTATCATCTGCTCCCACGTGCCCTCTGTCAATCTGACATCACCTCATCCGACTGTCATGCCTCGCTCGCTCCCACCGACATATTACGTACCTCGTTGAAGGCCTGCTTCCTCTCCCCCAGCGTCTTGAGCGCGCCGTATCGCTTGTCGTTGATGATCTTCTTCATCGCCTGATCCCACGTGCCCTCTGATGTCACCCCCACCGCCTCCAGCAGCTCCTTGAACGCCGCCTTGGCCTCCTGCTTGGTGGCGTACACAGGCTCGCCCACAGGGGCGGGCGGCGGCTTGGGTTCCGTGACGGGCGTTATGTTGATCTTGCTCACTGCCGGTGCCCCCTTGGCCTGGTTGGGGGGTTGGAAAGGGCGGATAGGTGGGAAAGCGAGCAGGGCGGGCGGAGGCTGGGGCTCCGTGATGTGATGGGCGTTATCTTGATCTTGCTCACTGCCGGTGCTGCACTGGCCTGGTTGAGGGGGTGGGGAATGGGGGTTAGAGAGGAAAGCGAGCAGGTGAGGAAGGGGGGTGACAGTGACAGAGGTGATGGGCGTTATGTTGATCTTGCTCACCGCTGGTGCCGCCTTGGGCTAATCGAACGGGAAGAGAGGAAGGGGAGCGGAGAGAAAGCAGGGATAGAGAGGAACGGGATGGGGGGGGGGGGAGTGCGGGGGAGGGTGAGGGCATTGGCAGAGGTGATGGGCATGAGGTTGTCCTCACTCACCATTGGTGCCGCCTAGACTGATTGGGGTAAACAGAGAGAAAGTGGGGGTACGCTTGTAACACAATCGAGAATCTATAGAAATACAGCACTGATTGGAAAACATCGGAGAGAAGAGGGGGTACAGAGGAAAGGGGACAGGAAGGGGGGGTGACAGGGGTGAGGGGTGTGATGTTGAAGTAGTGGAGGAGAGGCCGGAGGATCGGTCTCAAGAGTGTATGCCTTGTACCTATCGACCTCTACCTAAGAGAATTTAATAGGATGAAGGAGCAAAGGGAAGAGGACAAGAGGTAGAGGAGAGGAGGGGACCTACCTATCTCCCCTCCCTCTCTCTTTTACCTCTTGTCCTTTTCTTTCATCCTGTTGGAATCTCATAGGTGGAAGATCGGTATGTACAAGGCATACACTTTGATCCTCCTCTCCTTTTCTTGTGATATGATGGTAAGACATTAAGAACTATACAAAACTCGATTGTAACCCAACAAAAGGTCTACGCAGTCTAGCCTTGCAGGCTATAAGGGTGAGTGATGTGAATCACAACTTTAGTTCCAACCAACCTTACCACACCATACACCTCTACACCGCACCACACACACCTCTGGTGCAGCTTGTGCGGGTTGTGCCTGCGCCTGTGGTGCGGCCGCAGCAGCAGCTGGGAGAGGCCTGCGTTGCAAGCAACGGAGAGGAGAGGGGAGGGAGGGACAGGAGGTGAGCGGATGGGCCAGTACGGCAGGCAGTGCCATCGGCAGCCACTGAGGGAGCATGTGAGCAAGTGTGCAGCACAGAAGAAGCAGGAAGAAACTGCATAAGAAGAAACATAGGAAGCTTCCACCCAGAAGCTCACAACCTTGGAACCAGGAGCGAAGAGGCCTCTCTCACAGCAGGAAAGGAGAGCATAGGCACATTCACAGCAGCGGCACTTGGCAATGACTGCGCTTGAAGGACTGTGATCCGACCAATCCCAGCAGAACTCACGGGGTGAGGGTAGCAGCAGCAGCAGCAGGCAGGGGAACACCAGCAGGCGGCACAGGGGAAGCACCCAGCGGCCCTGCGCCTGGTACCAACGGCGCCACCCCTGGGAGAGGAGGTGTGTATGTGTAGGCAGCAGGAGGGACGGCCCCTGCGGCTGCCATCCCCAGAGCTGCTTGCCCTGGTGCGGCAGCAGGTGGGGGGACGCCAGGCAAGGGAGGACCACTCGCCATTGCTCCAGGGGCTCCTGGCATGACTGGTGCTACTGGCGCCACAGGTGCTGTAGGGAGAGCAGGGGTGGCAGCGGCAGGAGCAGCAGCAGCGGCGGCGGGAGGAGCTGCTGTGCCTGCCGCTGCTGCTTGCTCGGCAGCAGCCCTCTCCCGCGCGGCCTGCAGGCGGGAAGAGGGAGACACGAGGTTGCAGAGAGTGAGGAGAGGTGTAGACAGACACAAGCAAACAAGAGTTCCGCTGGTGGTGCCACTACAAGCAGAAGCACTGTCGGGTGAGCAGCAACAACAGCAGCAGGAAAAAAGGTCGCTGCTGCTCACGTTGAGATCGCATGCTCATGGGCCACAGCTGCTTGATTGAGGCCAACAACCTAGCTCACTGACTGCTCACCACGCTGACTGCGCTGACTGCGCTGACTGCGCTGACTGCGCTGACTGCGCTGACTGCGCTGACTGCGCTGACTGCGCTGACTGCGCTGACTGCGCTGACTGCGCTGACTGCGCTGACTGCGCTGACTGCGCTGACTGCGCTGACTGCGCTGACTGCGCGGACCATCCCCACTGACTGCTCACCTTGAGGTCAGCGGGGATGGTCCGCGTGCTCTGCTTGGCTCTTAGAACAGTTGACACAAATAACCTACTGCGTTACCTGCTAACCTGTGAGCTCGCCTGCTCACCAGTGAGGGTGTCCCAAGGAACCCCTCACCTTGAGGTCGGCAGGGATGGTCCACGTGCTCTGCTTGGTGAGCTTGTTGAAGAAGTACTTGCGCCCCTCCGCTGTCGTGAACTCCTTCCACACCGTTGTCGCGTCCGCGCGCTGCAAGATGACAGGGGGCAGGCGAGATTGCAAGGGCGCGACGCAGGGAGGTGAAGGAAAATGGGAATAAGCTTGTTGAAGAAGTACTTGCGCCCCTCCGCTGTCGTGAACTCCTTCCACACCGTTGTCGCGTCCGCGCGCTGCAGAGGGGGTAAGCAGGCAAGGCGTAAGTACAGGAAGGGGGCAAGTTGGATTGGAGGATGTTAAACTGGTGTTTGCGCCCCTCGGTCATTGTGAGCTCCTTCCACACTGTAGTGGCGTCCGCTCCACTGTTGTTCCCCCTCCCGCCCCCACGCATCCCCCCACCCTACCCCCCCCCAGCACCCTTTACCAACCCACCCACCTCGCTGGGCGTCATGAGGTCGCTGGGCTTCTCCCAGCTGGACTGCTGCGTGCGCTTGTTGAAGAAGTACTTGCGCCCCTGCGGCGTTAATGTACCTAGCACCCCACTCAGCTGGCTCACCTCGCTGGGAGTCATGAGATCAGTGGGTTTCTCCCAGCTCGACTGCTGCGTGCGCTTGTTGAAGAAGTACTTGCGCCCCTGCGGCGTCAATGTACCTAGCACCCCACTCAGCTGGCTCACCTCGCTGGGAGTCATGAGATCAGTGGGTTTCTCCCAGCTCGACTGCTGCGTGCGCTTGTTGAAGAAGTACTTGCGCCCCTGCGGCGTTAATGTACCTAGCACCCCACTCAGCTGGCTCACCTCGCTGGGAGTCATGAGATCAGTGGGTTTCTCCCAGCTCGACTGCTGCGTGCGCTTGTTGAAGAAGTACTTGCGCCCCTGCGGCGTCAATGTACCTAGCACCCCACTCAGCTGGCTCACCTCGCTGGGAGTCATGAGATCAGTGGGTTTCTCCCAGCTCGACTGCTGCGTGCGCTTGTTGAAGAAGTACTTGCGCCCCTGCGGCGTTAATGTACCTAGCACCCCACTCAGCTGGCTCACCTCGCTGGGAGTCATGAGATCAGTGGGTTTCTCCCAGCTCGACTGCTGCGTGCGCTTGTTGAAGAAGTACTTGCGCCCCTGCGGGGTCGTGTACTCCTGCCACTCCGACGCCGCCCCTCCCGCCGTACCGCTGGCGCCGCTGGTGGTGCTGCCCGCCGGGGCGGCAGTTGTGCCTCCCCCAGGTGCGGCCTGGGCGGCCGAGGGGGCAGGAGTTGCTGTGGCGGGAGGTGGCATCTGGGGAAGGGGCACCTGCAGGAAAGGAGCAGTGGGGGGAGAGCAGGCGAGGGGAATGATGGGCTGCTGCTTTAGAGACGAGAAAATGCTTAAGAGGCTTATAAGGTCAAAACAGGGAGGAGCTTGGGAAAGTCGTGGCAGGAGAAGAGAGGAGAAATCAACGCAATCAGTCAGCCACTCACTCACCCCTCCAGCGGTGGTAGCAGCAGGGGCTGCCCCCGCAGGTGCGCCTGCCCCAGGCGCGCCCTGCGCTGCTGCCTGCGCCCCTCCCGCGCCAGGTCCCCCCTGTGCTCCCCCTGACGCAGGCGCGCCAGGCACCTGCCAGTGCGGGTGCTGCTGGGGCGGGTGCTGCTGGGGGGGGTAGGATCCGGGCGCGGGCATGTGACCGGGCATGGGAGGATAGGACGGGTACGGCTGCTGCTGCTGATGCTGCTGCTGCGGCGGCTGCTGCTGCTGCTGCTGCTGCTGCTGGCCGGGGTATTGGGGGGGCTGGCCGGGGGCGCCGGGGTACTGCGGGTGCGGTTGGTGCTGCCCCGGGTACTGTGGGGGGTGCCCTTGCGCGCCGTAGGGGGGAAGGTGGCCGGGCGGAGCGTTGGGGGGAAGCGGGGGGAAGGGGCGCGGCGGAGGGGCGCCTGGGTACGGCGGGCGGTACTGCTGCTGGGGAGAGGCGTAGTGCCCCTGTGGAAGGCGGAGGATGCAAGGGGAGAGGAGGAAGGTAGGATTGAAGAGAAGGAACAGAGCGATGACAAGTGAGAAGGCAAGTTAATCAGCCAGGAAAGCAAAGGCAAGCGCGGAAGCCGGGCTGCGGGCAGGAGTGAGAGACGAGGGAGCTAGGGAAAGAGGGAAGGATTAAGCTAGCGACGGAGGTGTGACGTTACGGAACGAGATTTAGAGAGTAAAGGGGGAAGGGAGTGAAGGAGCGGAAGGGCGCAAGTGAGGGGGTGGGGGGCAGCGCGAGCAGAGGGTGTGCGCACCTGAGGGGGGGCGCCAGGGGGAAGCGGAGGACCGCCAGGGCGAGCGCCATAGGGAGCGCCGGGGGGGGCAGGTCCGCCTGGCCCTGCCGCCCCTGCTGCTGCTGTTCCCGGCGCTCCCGGCGCGCCCGGCGCTCCTGGCGCTCCCGGCGCTCCCGGTGCGCCCGGTGCTCCCGGCGCGCCTGGCGCTCCCGGCGGCCCTTGCCCCTGCGCCTGCTGCTGTCCCGGAGGGGCTTGCCCTGGCGGCTGCTGGGGCGGAGGCTGAGTGCGCCCTGGCGCCGGCGGCAGGTGCGGCGCTCCCACGCCTGGTGCTCCCGGCGGTGCTCCCGGCGCTCCCGGCGCTCCCGGAGCTCCTGGTGCGCCTGGCGCTCCTGGCGGCTGGTACTGCAATGAGGGGCGAGCGGGTGTTGGGTGATGGGAATAAGGACAGTGTGAGAGCAAGAAGGAGGGGGTACGAAAGGAGGTAGGGGTTGGAACGGGGGGACAGGGGAGAGGGCGATGGGAGAGGAGGAAGTCGGGAGGTGCGGAGAAATGATTACCTGTCCGCGGCCTGCAGGCCCGCTTAACAAACCGCCGCCGGGGGACGGCTGCGGGGGACCGACTACGGGAGGCGCGCCGATAGGCCCACCGCGACCCGCCGCGTGCATGGGCGGCGCTCCGCGACCCATCTGGGGCGAGGGTGGGGCACGGGAGCCGAGGGTTGGAGTTCGGGGGAAGTGAGACGCGGGAGGGGTGCAACGCAGTCACGCAAAATGCAGATGCGGAGGAGGATGCGCCGAAGGTTGCGGATGCGGCGGAGAATAGGCGCACAGATAGCTGATTTCAAACGGGGACGTCAAACGTCAAACGCGTAAGACCAAACGTCAGTCAGAAGTCAAACGAGACGATTGAAGAAGTAAGTGTTGCAAAGTGATTCATTGCATCTTCGGCGGAACTGGAAGCGTCGTGACTCGGTGCAAGCGTTGTGCATGATTGTTGTGGTGCGCGTGCTGTGCACGACTGCTGCGATGCGCGTGGTTCGAGTGCGAGATCCTCACTACGGCGGGTGATTTGGAGTCGTCGCGAGCGATCGAAGGAGCAGGCGGGGACGGCGATGGAGCGTTGCCGCCCCCGGCAGGCGCGGCGGCGGCTGGAGCTGCTCCGGGAGCCGCGCCGGCGGCCGGCGTTCCAACGGGCGGCATAGACTTGCCGCCTGGGGCTTATCGGGGAATAGGAGAAGATAGCGGTAATATCGGATGTGAGTAGGGTGCGACAAGGGGAGTGCGGGGATCGAAACGGCGTGCGGTAAATGAAGCGGAGTGTGGGGACGAGCGAAGATGGAAGCATAGGAGAGGGATGCATGCCGACTTTTTTTTTTTCGAAACCTACATTTCATACGTGTCGACTGACACATCGTATAAGAGCAGAGATCTGTAACTAAGAGAAGAAATGCATCTCAAATCGATCAGGATTAGGCGGAGAAACAAATGGCTCGAGGTGAAGGGCGCACCCGTCATCCAAGCAGGAAGAGTCATTCCGCGGCCGCGCCCAGATCCCGGTACAGGAGGGACGCCCGCCATGGCGATTGTCGTGAAACTATTGCTCGTAAGGACGTGATGATACGGAAATACGTTCTAAAACTAAGGGAAACCCTAGGAACCTCTTGACAGGCTTTCGGCTCGATCGAGAGAAATGAAGCGGAGGAGCTAGACCTGGTGAAGTTCTGGAGTCCCGCATACGCTTTATGTGTGTGCTGTCTCGCACTGGCCTAACGAGGCTCAATGCATATTGGAGTGACTGCCTTCTAGATATGCAAGAAATCTCAAGGTGCTGCTTTTCATTCTTCCATGATGTCGTCATATCATAGGTCTGGAATGTAACATACAAGTTTCCTTCTCAATATATTACTTATGATATGATACCAGGAGAAAATACAGATTTTTTTTTTACCTTCCATCAGCACACAATCATCTTCTGGAAAACTAATGCGCTCTTGGAAATTTCAGCTACATAACAGAAAGGATGTTTGCTCGTACATGCTTTTTATCAGCACAGCTCTTTGACGAGTTTCTTTCGATTTTTGGCGCCAGCTTTTGGCTGACAGTCATCCGATCTGGCGTCCTCCCCAGCCGAGCGCCGTCAACTTCCATGCTTCATGATCCACATCGGAGCCACCACAGAGAAAGCATCCAGCCAATCCCCAAGACGACAATCCCTAGAGCACGGCCCTCCCGAGATTGTCAGACCCAGGCTTGCAGGTGAATCCAACGCAGCCATCTCTTCCTCCAAGACCCACTCCACTTGGATACAACACTTGATCTTTGAATCTGGTGCTACTTCCTGTCACGCTCCTCCTCCGGTGCCCTCCGCTTCTCTTGCGCCAACGCTGTGATACAGCTGCAGCGTGCCTGAGCCACTTCACCGTCGCGTGTAACCACAAGAAGGTCCCTTGTCTCTCATCGCCGCGTTAAAACAACGCGCTCGCGTATTTGTCTTGCCGCTTGTTCATTGCCCAACGTAACGAACGACAGATCTCCGACAATGCGGAATCGCGCTGGCCCAGGCGGCGAGCCGCAGGTGTCGTCCAATGACGACGCGGAAGAGATGACGCTGTCCGGCGAGCCCGTTGCCGGCCGTTACAAGAAAGGCGGGGAGCTGAGCGACGCGGAGTTTTTGGCGGTGCACGGGAAGACGAGAGCGCAGATCGCGGAGGAGAAGCGGTTCGTGGAGTCACAGGGGATGGAGATTAACTACCTCGTGCCGCCGCGGTCGACGAAGCTGTTGGACGTGATCGCAGTGTTCATCGCGCACATGCTGCCGTTCACGCTGGCTCCTTTCATCCTCACAATAATAGTCGTGTACATCTCGTACATGTAAGGGATTGTCGTGCACGCAGCGTCCATGTCGGCGGAGCGTGATTGTTGTCGCCGTTGAGGTTGCTGCATTGACCAGTAGGGAGCTCAACATGCGTTTCTGACTGGCGTACGCTCATTGATGTGCTCGCCGCTTCTAGTGAACGTGCGATTGCGTGTCATTCATGGTTAACGATTCATGACGCATGATCTAAGATGCATGATCCGTGACCTATGATCCATGACCCATTATCCATGACCCATGATCCATGACCCATTATCCATGACCCATGATCCATGACCCATGACCCATGATCCGTGACCCATGACCCATGATCCGTGACCCATGATCCATAGCGCATATCAGTTATCAGTCATTACCCATTTCCAACACCCTGACCCTTGCCCCCGCTGTGGCCATAACTTAAGGCTTCTGTGTCGCTTGTCTTCCTGTGACCATGTGCGCCATCAGGCTGCTGGGGTGGCTGGGACCGCTCATCTCCTTCCTCGTGCTCTTCTACCTCACCGTCTGTCGGATGCACTACGACCCCAAAACGCGCCGCATGTACCAGGTGCGTCCACAACTGTAACGGGATGTCTGCTCCCCGCTCCCTGCTCCGGTTCCTTACCTCTATTGCTCTCCGACCCCTCCTCCCCCATCTCCGCTCGTTCTTACCCTTATGCCCCCCAGGAGCTGTACCTAAAGATGGCGCGGTACATGGTATCAGTGCGCATGGTGACGCCCAGGGACCCCATCCCGGACGGGCCGTACATCTTCGCGTTCCACCCGCACGGCCGCATGTTCTACTCCACCTCGCTCATCATCCAGTCCCACGACCTCTGGCGCAAACACTTCTGCCCCAAAGGTGCGCTCTGGGCTGCCCTGTGCGGTGTTTTGAGCTGCTGTGCAGTGTGTGCGCTCTTGTTCTGTGCAGTGCTGTCCTGTGCAGTGTGGTCTCGTCTCGTGTTGTGCTTTTTGCTGCGAGCGTTCTATCCCGAATGCTGCATATGCGCCTCAACTCCTCACCCCTCACCCCGTCCCTTGCACGCCCCTCTCCCCACATGCGCTCCTCACCTGCTCCCACCTCCCCCAGGTGATTTCTTCGGGTCAGCAGCAGGGGCGTTCTTTGTGGTGCCCATTGTGCGCAACATCCTGAACAACCTGGGGGTCGTGTCTGTGGACAAACCTGAAATCGTGCGCACGCTCCGCAACAAGAACCACGTGAGTGAGACGAGTTGTGAGGGGCCCAAGAATGAGATGACTGTTGAGGCACCTCATGGGTGGACTTTGGAGTGCTTGCAAGCAATTTTCTGAACAACCTGGGGCTCGTGTCCGTGGACAAGCAAGCCACATTCGCGCTCAGGAACAAGGACCATGTGACAAGTATGGGACTGCTCGCAAGGAAGCATACATATGAGAAAGACGCGAAAGACTCACAAATATGTGCTGTGCGGTGCTGTGCTGTGCTGTGCTGCGCTGCGCTGTGCTGTGCTGTGCTGTGCTGTGCTGCGCTGCGCTGTGCTGTGCTGTGCTGCGCTGTGCTGTGCTGTGCTGTGCTGTGCTGTGCTTGACAGGTAACGATAACGATTGGCGGGGTGAAGGAGATCTGTCTGGGCACCAACCCTGACTACGACACGCTCTACCTCATGAAACGGTGAGGCAAAGGTGTGGTGAGAGGTGGGTTGCGGTGGGAGGGGGCGGGTATGGCCTGGCAGGATTTTGGACGTCTGTGGAATGCAGCATCCTCATTCCCTGTCCAAAACTGATTGCAACAAGGTCTACCTCGTGAAGTGATGAGACAGGGGTGGTGGCGAGGAGGCAGGCGTGTAGTGGCAAGCAAGGAAGAAGAGGTTTTTTTTAAGAGGTGGGGGAAGTGATTCTTGGAAGGGGATTCTAGCATGGCCTGTGGCCAAGCTAACGGGGGGCGGTGTTGGGTGGGGAGGGATCACACATGCATGTTCGGCACGTGCTGTGGCTTGACAGGCTTGGCATGCGCCATGGCTAGACAGGCTTGGCATGCGCCATGGCTAGTCAGGCTTGTCATGCGCCATGGCTAGTCAGGCTTGTCATGCGCCATGGCTAGTCAGGCTCGGCATGCGCCATGGCTAGTCAGGCTCGGCATGCGCCATGGCTAGTCAGGCTCGGCATGCGCCATGGCTAGTCAGGCCCAGCATGCGCCATGGCTAGTCAGGCCCAGCATGCGCCATGGCTAGTCAGGCCCAGCATGCGCTGTGGCTAGTCATGTGATGAGCCGGAGGAAGCCGGGCCTTCCACGTCATTCCTCTCTCGCGGGGCTCATCGTTGCTCCCTCATGGCCTTCTTTCCTCATCTCTTGCTCGTTCTCACTTTCTTTTCAATGCAGGAAGGGGTTCATCAAGGTGGCGATGGATGAGAAGGCGGGCATCGTGCCCATCTACAACTTCAATGAAAACCAGGTGCGCCATGTGTGCTGTGCTATACCATGCTGTGATAAGATGTGGGTGATGCCGCATGCTGTATTATCTGCCATCTACAACCTCGATGAGAACCAGGTGCACATGGTATTGTATGAGTGATGCCATATGCTTTGTACAAAGAATAGTGTGCCACGTGCCATGTGCCATGTGCAATGTACCATGGGCCATGTCCAATATGCCATGTGCAATGTGCCATGTCCAATATGCCATGTGCAATGTGCCATGTCCAATATGCCATGTGCAATGTGCCATGTCCAATTTGCCATGTGCAATGTGCCATGTCCAATATGCCATGTGCAATGTGCCATGTCCACTATGCCATGTGCAATGTGCCATGTACAATATGCCATGTGCAATGTGCCATGTACAATATGCTGTATGCTATGTGCCATGTTCTTATGCCACACACTCTCCTGCGCACTCTTTCTCTCCTTCAACCCCTCCCCATCCCACCCCTTCAACCGTTCCCCACTCCAAACCCCCTCTCCCCAATGTTCCCCCCACAGATCTTCCGCCCAGAGCCGCACTGGTTCCTGGCGTTCTGGGAGTGGGTCAACAACTACATAGGCCTGGGCGTGCCGGGCATGAGGGGTTACCTGCAGATGCCCATGCCCTTCCGCAAGTGAGTTTGGTGCTGTGCGGTGCTATGCGGTATTGCTGTACTGTGCGGTGCTCTGCTGTGCTGTGCGGTCCAGTGCTATTTTTGTGCTGGTTCCTGGCGTTCTGGGAGTGGGTGAAGAAGTATGTGTGCCTGGCCGTGCCAGGCATGAGGGGATACCTGTACTACCATGCCCTTCCGCAAGTGAGTGTTGTTGCATGCGATGCAGTGTGGGTGCCATGCTGTGCTGTGCAGTGTTGTATGGCTGAAGGCAGGCCTGAGAGGCTACCCGCGTGCTAGATGTAAGCTTTCAAACAACGTCCTCATCTCTTTCCGTAGCCAGCTCAAAGCATTCATTCCCTGCACTGTCTGCCCTACTCTGTTCTCTGCCCTGCTCTGCTCTGCCCTGCTCTGCCCTGCCCTGCCCTGCCTGCATGGCCACAACCACAGGGAGCTACTGTTTGTGGTGGGCAAGCCGCTGTTTGCAAAGGAGGGGGAGACGGTGGACGAGTTCCATGCGCGCTATGTGGAGGCACTCAAGCAGCTGTTTGACACCTACGTCACCATCTCACCACACCCCTCTCACAAACTCGTCATCACATGACCGCGTTTCGGAACACCCATCACTCACACACCCGTGCTGCTGGGTCTGCTGTTGTCACTTGGCTCAACTGCTGACATAACGGTTTTTGGTCTTGTGTGTTGTGGTATTGCATCGTGTTTTAGGCAGATTCACTGTAGTCTAGGGTTTAGAGAAGTTAACGTTACAGGAGAGAAAGCTTACGGCACACATGTATTGTCTTCACATAGCGATGGTTGCAGTGTCATCCAGTCATTGCTGCTGCCAGTTGGAGGAGTTTCACAGAAAGCTCTGCGCTCAGAGTTGTACCGTACTATGAGAGTAGCTAAGCTGGCCAAGCTGGCCACTGCATTGCCCATGTCAAGCTCCCTTGAAACACGTTTTTGCTTGGAAATAATTACAAATCATGCACTGCTGCCTAATCAATATTACAGGAAGCAGGATCTAGAAGCAGTGCAATCTGACAGGGCACAGCAGCAGGCACCAGGATTGCCCTACTGCAGAGCAGACACAGCAGCACCTGGTAGCAGCTTCAGATGGGATGGTACGGTAGGTATAGTTATTGCTGAGGACAGCACGGCTAGTGAATGCTGGGGCATCAGGGTTTGGGGCGCCAGAAGAAGCCGAAGAGGCAGTGGGTGAGATAGAGGGGGAAGAGAGTGGCGAGGGCGAGTTCACACACCATGAACCCTGCTGTCATGCCCGTGAAGTCCCCATTCATCGTCTCCTCACCGTACCTGGAGTTTGATAAGGGGAGAGGGGATGGAGATAAGGGGAATGCTGAGGAGCCTCAGCGGAAGTGGAGTGATGCAAGGGGGTACTGTAGTATCTCCTCCTGAGGAAGGAAGGGTACTGCAGTAGTGTACCTCACCTCATCAGCGCGTGCTGCATTCACTGCATTGAATGCCCCAATGAAAGCAAGTGAGGCCGTGGAGTTTGAAGAGTTGCACCGCAAGGGGGGTAATGCAGTAGGCACCTCACCCCATGAGCAGGTACTGCAGCAGCGCGGCGAATGCCCCTGATGAGCCATGTGAGTCCGTAGGGGCGGCTGAAGCAACAAGGAAGGGAGTTACAGAGTAAACAGCACAAGGGGGTACTGCAGGAAGCACCTCACCTCATCAGCGGGTACTGCAGCAGTGCGGCAAATGCCCCAATGAAGCGAGTGAGCCTCAGGAACTGAAGTGGAGAGATGAAATAGGGTACCGTAGCATTTCCTCCTGAGGGATGAAGGGTACTGCAGTAGTGTCCCTCCTCTCATCATTGTCTACTGCAGTGAATGCCCCTCTGAACCTTGTGAGGCGTCGAGGCGGCCGAAGACGAAGAGGTGCGCTAAAGAGTTACAGCGCAAGGGGGCAATGCGTTGAGCACCTCACCTCATGAGAGGGTACTGCAGCAGCACGGCGAATGCTCCGATGAACCGCGTGAGGCCATAGAGGCGGCCAAAGTTGCGGAAGCCAAAGAGGGAAGCGATGAGCGCCGCCATGGTGCTGTAGATGAACGCCCTCGCCACGCTGTAGGCCGCGAAGCTCAAGAGCTGGGATTGAAGGGACATGGGGTTGGGCGGACAGGTGGGGCGAGAGAGAGGGAAGCCAAAGAGCGAGGCGATGAGTTCCGCCATGGTGCTGCACAAACAGGCTCTGGCCACGCTGTAAGATGTTAAGCTCAAGAGCTGAAGGGCGTGTGGGCGAGAAGGGCGGGGATGGGGTAGGGATGGGGAAGGGGGAGCAAGCAGAGAATGGGTGAGAGGTGTTACTGAGTGGGCCAGTGCATGTGGATCCCATGGCGATGGCATCACTCCATGAGATAAGGAGCATGGTGGCACGGTGACATGATGGCATTGAATCAAAGCATCATGCTATGGCAGTATGGCTTGAGAGTGAACACTACTGGGCAGCATACCATGGCGTCTAGTGGAAGGCAGTGGGCGAGGAGAAGCAGCAGGGAGGAGAGGAGCGAGAGGGCGGCAGTGATGGCGAAGGCGGGTGGCAGGCCGAGGGAGTCGATGCTCCAGCCCGCCAGAGGCACGCTCAGACAGCCGCCCAACGGGAGAATGCAGTTGAAGGCGTCGATGTAGTGCTGCTGCACGGCTGCTGTGGCGGATGGCGGGATGATGGCCTTGGCGTGCTGCAATGGATGGGAGAGGAGAGAAAGACAGGGGAGGCAGGCGGGCAGCTGAAGGCATTGATGGCAGCTCTGCTGCACAGCTGCTACAGATGATTGCAGGAGACTTCTGTGGTGGACAGCAACGAAAAGTTTTGAGACATCTCAAAACTTGACAGCAGCGATGTACACATTGGAGCGCAGCACAAAGAAGCTTTCATGAAATCTCAAAAGGCGACTAGAGAGTGTCCCCGTGTCTTGTGTCACTCAACACAGCGAAGCTGATCTGGTCGTTGACGACAGCAATGAACACGCCGGGGTGGAGATCGCAGCATGAGTTGACGAGCGCCGCCTAAGCCCTACTCGCCCACCAAGCACGTTACAGCGCCCCTCTCTCACTGACCACGGCGAAGCTAATTTGGTCATTGACGGCAGCAATGTAGACGTTGGAGCGCAGCACATAGAAGGCCGCCACCCCCACGTGCACCCAGAACAGCTGTGACCTGCGGATGTTGCAGTGGCGTACCGATGAAGGCAAAGAAACACAGAGGAAGGCTGACATGAGCACGTGAGAGCAGAACCGGGCTGCCCTGTGACTTGTTGCAGTGGGGGTGGGGCGAGTTGCAGATCACAGGGAAGGCGATGGGAGGGGAGGAACACCTAAGCTGGGTGGTGGGTGAGTGTCGGGTGAGTTCGAACGCCGATGGGCGATAGATGGCAGACGAGAGGGGCACCTGAGCTGGGTGGCACCTGAGCTGGGTGGCACCTGAGCTGGGTGGCACCTGAGCTGGGAGGGGCACCTGAGCTGGGTGGCACCTGAGCTGGGAGGGGCACCTGAGCTGGGTGGCGATGTCGGCATTGTAGATGGCGGGAGGGGGCGGCAGGCACGGGGTGCTCCTACTCGTGCCGTGGAGCCACACGATCGGCAGACTGGGCGACACCGGGATGCTGCTGCCCCGCTCTGTGACACCTGGCAGCGCCACGTGGCATGCTGACGTGGTCAGTGCGTCGGCAGCAGCAGCAGCAGCAGCAGCAGCTGCTGCTGCGCAGCACCGGCATTCCCAGCAGCAGCCTTATCACTGCCAGCAGCCCCCATGAGGCGCAGCAGGTATAGCCGCTCCAACTCCCCACTGCGCCTCGGCCCCCTCCCTCCCTCTCTCGCCCCTCCACTCCGACCCCCCTCTTTGTCCCTTCTCCCCATTGCTGTCAACCGTGGCCCCATCCCCTCTCTCGTCCCTCTCATTCCCTCCTCCTCCGCATGTGCGTCGTCATGTCCCCCGCCCCTCACAGCGGGCCTCCTTTGCCCCCTCTCCCCCTCCTCCTCGTCTGACTGGCTCTGCAGTGGTTGCTCCTTGCTTGCCTGCCTGTCGCTTGAATGCTCCTCGCTTGCTGATTGCAGGAGAGGCGCGGTGAGCAAAGAGCGTTCGGAATGGGGAGATGTGGAGGAGGGGGGGGCGGAGGAGGATGCAGGAGTGGCGGGCGGTTCTGAAACGGGTGAGGCACCAAAGGGACTGCAGGGACGAGGGAAGGGTCGGGACGGGGGAGGAAAAGGGGAGAGCGAGGGACAGAGAGATGGGAAAGGGCGAGATTGCGATGTGGATGGATGGTAGGGACTGAGCATGGGGATAGGAACCTCAGATGTGAGCTCACAGGGCGAGTTTGACAGCAAAAGGCAGCGAGGGGGAAGAGGAAGAGCAGAGCGAAGGACACACACAGCAGCTACCCTCCCTCAAACCCGCCTCGCACACACAACCACACTACCCACGCTTCAAACTCGACTCATCGCACACATCGGGGAAAGTGGCGGCGGCGATGGCGGTGATGGCAAGCGGCACGGCAAGGTAGGCGAGGCAGACAGCCGAGAGGGCGAGGTGAAGGCGGGAGACAGCGAGGGCGAAGAGGAAGAGCACGGCTGCTGAGGCGTCAAATGCACCGCTCTGTGCCGCAATGACTGCTGCTGCTGATGATGGGAGGAGCTCCGAGAAATTGATCTGGCGGGAAGGAGGGGAAGGGAGGATGGAGAGGGTGTAGGGATGGGGAAAAAACGAGGGTGGTCGGAGAGTGGTGGGCATGATGAGTGGTTGGCATGATGAGTGGTTGGCATGATGAGTGGTGCTGAAGTTGGGAGAGAAGGCTGCGTGTGAACTGGGCAGGTGGTAGGGGGACCATTCGCTCTAGAAATTCAAGATGCTAGGAAACAGGTAAGCAGAAAGGAGATGCGTAGGGCAGGCACAGCAGCACAGTGCATGGAACTGGCCGCACCATGGGCGTGATGATGAAGGGTCCTCCGAGCGCGAGGAGAAAGAAAGCCGCAAAGAAACACACCCCGGCAACTCCCATCCCCTTCTTCGCCCCTCTCCTACCCCCTGCCATCCATCCCAACCCCTCTGTCATCCCTTTCAACCCCTCTGCCTCCCCCTTTGCACCCTCGCCTCCCGCAGCCATGTCATCCCCATCCCATGCCATGCCCGGTGAGTGCCCCTCCATATGGCGGCCTGTGATTGGCTGGGAACGATTTTCTGACTGCTCGAAGCGAGAGGGGCAATAGTGCAGCGGCCACGGCGGAGGGAGAGGGCGGAGCAGGAGGGGGGGAAGGGTGTGGTGCGATTCATAGGCAGGGAAGGCGGGAGGCATAGGGAGCAGGGAAGCGGAGGGGGAGGAGACATGCAGGGCAGGGGGAAGGGCGGGGGAGGGCGGGAGGGAGGAGGCGGAACCGAGGGCGAGGGCGAGGAGGCCCGCGGAGAAGACGAGCGAGCCGGTGATGGCTGTGGTGCGCGGGCCGTAGGCGTCGAGGAATGCGCCCACTGGCAGCACACACGCGCTGTTGGTCACCATGCCTGGTGGCCGGGGGACAGGGGTGCAGAAATTAGCGCATATACCTGAAAAGCGCATGATAGAAATTGAGTGCATGAGCGTGGGGGCTCATTGCACAACACCCACACGCCAATGCAGGGGACATCATGGGGCGCGTGGAGGCTCAACAGCAAGAGTACACACACACGTGACCCACCACCCTTCGTTACAGTCACGCACTGAGCGTGTAGGCGGCGTTGAGCAGGTTCATCTGGGCGGCGCACGGAACAGCCTCCCCCGCCCCGCACGCATCGCTGAACGCGCCCACTTCGAGCACCAGCACGGGCAGGATGCCGGAATACCCGTAGATGATGCCTGGCGGGGGCCGGGGAAGGGGGGAAAGGACGGGGGAAAGCGGTGAATTGGGGAAGCGGTCACGCAGAGGAGCGGAAGGCGGGATTCAAGCAATGTAGTCCTTCCCGAGAAATGGATATTCCGCAATTTTTTTGCGCCAGTGACGGCGTCATCTGTACCGGCGGTGAGCAGCGCGGCGAGCACGGAGACGGAGACGAGCAGCACCCGCCTCCCGCGCGACAGCTGCGCCTCTTCTTCCGCTCGCCCTGCGCGCGACGCCATTTCCGCGCGCGGATCCGCTTCTGATTACACACCGTCACGCGCGCTCCTGGTTATCAACCCACAGCGTGCGAATGCGAAAACGAGAATGGCGGGTAACAAGACCGCCTGCCGAACATATCGCGATTGTCTAAAGGCGTGGACTTTGGTGCCAGAAGTCTTTCGACGGCGACATAGCTACGGGAATCGTGAAAACGAAGATGAACGGAGTGGGTAGGCAGGCAGGATTCGGTTTTGAGATTCGAATGGTGCAGACGGAAAGGAAGCGAAGGGGTGGCGGCAGTCGCGATGATCGGACGGCTGGGCATGAAAGTGCTGCAAGGGGAGGGTGCTGATGAGCAGCGTGGCATGGTGTGTGATCGCCACTTGGCGGACCCTATGGTGTCTGGAATCGGAATCCCAAGGGTGCTCCGTGACTCGCGATTGATTGGCTCTTTTCACGAAAAGGACAGATTCAGCTTTCAATAATGTGATGAGCTTATTTAGCATACATATCTACACTGATAACGGAGGGCACAACAAAACACCCTTTCCTCTACTTCCCATGACCTACCCTTGGCAGTGGTCTCCAAAAATAACCATACATAGCTACTGAGAGGTAATAAGGAAACGTGGCTGTTAGTATCAGTTCTATATAGCGAGGAACAGACCATTCACCAAAAGGAATTGTGCGCCCATGGATGATTCACAAGCACTGCACATTGGCAAAAAAATGAAACCAGTTCGTGAAAAGTTAGCAAGATACTGCAACAGTCTTTCTGACCTTTCCCGAAACAATACCCTCAAAATTACTACTTACCTCATTAGAGGATATTGTAATAATGTAAGGAATGCGCCTCCTAGCCGGTTGATCCCATAGAGCCGGCCAAAGTTGCGGAAGCCAAAGAGAGTGCCAACGTATGCTGCCATGGTGCTGTAGATGAAGGCCCTGGCGATGGCAAAGGCAAGAAACGCCACCAGCTGCAGCACAGGCCGAAGGGGAGAAATGGAGGGTGAATGGAGAAATGGAGGGTGCTATGCGGTGGGGATAGGAGTCGGGCAACAATCTAGACCACGCAGTACAGCACAATGCCCCACCTGCATGGGAAGCGGCACCCAACTGGCCATCATCTGAACGGCAGAGCAGAGCGCGCAGAGCAGCGTGGTGAGAGCGAAGCTGAAGGGCAGCCCTGGTCGCTCCATGCTCCACCCCGCCAGCGGCACGGCAAACACTCCGCCCGCTGCGAGCACGATGTTGAAAATGTCTATGTAGCGCGTGATTTGGGCGGCTGCATCAGATGGGAGGTCGGTGGTGACGGTTGAGGGAGGGATGGTGAGGAGAGTCGTCTGGTGGGCGTGGAGGTGGGAGAGGGCATGTGGTACATGGAAACAAGGAAACAAGGAAGATGGGGTGCTGCAGATTGTGACGTGAGAGTTACAAGATGGCACACGGCAGACCGAACAATACACATGACAAATGTCACATGACAAATGTCACATGTCACATGTCACATGGCTCGTAGCATACAAGGAACACGGTGGAACGAATGGGAGTATTGGCAACATCACTGAAAGAAGTTGGAGCACAGCACAAGTAAAGACATGACTTTACAGGACAGCACATGCTGTGTACCAACCATGGATGCTGGATTCATTGATGCGTGGATTCACAGAATAGAGAGTAGAAGAAAGCACCTAGTAGATCACGGACATGGCACGCACCACGGTGTAGCGAATGTGGGCGTTGACAGCAGCAATGAAGAAGTTGGAGCGCAGCACAAGGTATGCCGACACTGCCCCGTGCACCCAGTACAGGGGCGACCTGGCGCCGTGCAGGGGGCGAGCCGAGGAGGACGGGTGGATTATTGATTTGCACGGGGAGCTTTTAATGCAGACAGGAGAGGAAGGCGTGAAGAAGACAAACTTTTTGCAGCAGCAGGGAGGGGTCATGGGACTATCCGTGCGCAGGGCACACCTGAGTTGGAGTTTGAGCGGGGAGTTGAAGATGTCAGGTGGAGGTGGAGGTGCAATACCTTCCGTTGCTCCTTCCTCTCTCGCTGCCCTTGCACCTGCCGTTCCTCTTGCTCCTTCTGCTGCTGCCTGTGCCAGGCGCAGAGAGTACAGCCTCCATAGCTCGCCCTTCTCCCACTGACTCCCTGCCTCCACGCCCTTTCCCCGCTCTCCATCCATCTCTCCCTCTTTCCCATTCTCCCCTCCGTTTTCCCCATCATCGTCACTCGAGCCACTACTATACACCAGAGCTATCACGCTAGCCTTCCTCTCCCTCTCCCCACTGCCTATTCTCTCTTCTCCACCACTACTGCTGATGCTGCTGCTGCTGCTGCTGCTGCTACTGTAACACTCCTCTATTGCTTCATCATCAGCTATACCATCACCTGTCACTTCTATCCCCCTTCCCTCCTCCTCCACTAGACGTCCCACCAATACCACTTCCCCTTCCTCCTCCCCGTACTCTTTTTTCCCCTCCACCCCTATCTCCGCCCCGTTCCCTCCCCCTTCCCCCCTGATACGCACTCCCGCTGCTGCAACGTCCCCTCCGCCCCCATCCGCGCGCATTTCCCCGCTCCCACCGCTTTCAGCAGCCTTCGCAGCGCCAAAGGGGGAGTTGGGAAGGCAGCAGCAGCGAGGGCGGCGAGAGCGAGGGGCACGAGGCAGTAGGCGAGGGAGAGGGCGGAGAGGGGGAGGTGCAGGCGCGTGACGGCGAGGCCAATCAGAAAGAGAATGAGCGAGGAGGCTTCGAATGCGCCTGCTTGTGCGCTGATGATGGCGGCTGACAGGCGTGGGACGAGCACACAGAAGCTGATCTGGCGAGGGGGGAGAGGGGGAGGGGAGGAGGGGCGGGGAGGGAAAGTGGGGGGGGGGGGAGCGAAGGGATGAAAAAGGGGAAGGATGGATGGCGGAGAGGCATGGAATGAGGATGCAGAGACTGTTCTGGAGGTGGGGAAGAGTTAGGATGGCGGAAAGCGCGAGCGAGGGAAAGAGCGGGCGAGGAAAGAGCGGGCGAGGGAAAGAGCGGGCGAGGGAAAGAGCGGGCGAGGGAAAGAGCGGGCGAGGGAAAGCGCGGGCGAGGGAAAGCGCGGCGAGGGAAAGCGCGGGCGAGGAAAGCGCGGGCGAGGGAAGCGCGGGCGAGGGAAAGCGCGGGCGAGGGAAAGCGCGGGCGAGGGAAAGCGCGGGCGAGGGAAAGCGCGGGCGAGGGAAAGCGCGGGCGAGGGAAAGCGCGGGCGAGGGAAAGCGCGGGCGAGGGAAAGCGCGGGCGAGGGAAAGCGCGGGCGAGGGAAAGCGCGGGCGAGGGAAAGCGCGGGCGAGGGAAAGCGCGGGCGAGGGAAAGCGCGGCGAGGAAAGCGGGGCGAGGGAAAGCGCGGGCGAGGGAAAGCGCGGGCGAGGGAAAGCGCGGGCGAGGGAAAGCGCGGGCGAGGAAAGCGCGGGCGAGGGAAAGCGCGGGCGGGGAAAGCGCGGGCGAGGAAAGCGCGGGCGAGGGAAAGCGCGGGCGAGGGAAAGCGCGGGCGAGGGAAAGCGCGGGCGAGGGAAAGCGCGGGCGAGGGAAAGCGCGGGCGAGGGAAAGCGCGGGCGAGGGAAAGCGCGGGCGAGGGAAAGCGCGGGCGAGGAAAGCGCGGGCGAGGGAAAGCGCGGCGAGGGAAAGCGCGGGCGAGGGAAAGCGCGGGCGAGGGAAAGCGCGGGCGAGGGAAAGCGCGGGCGAGGGAAAGCGCGGGCGAGGGAAAGCGCGGGCGAGGAAAGCGCGGGCGAGGGAAAGCGCGGGCGAGGGAAAGCGCGGGCGAGGGAAAGCGCGGGCGAGGGGAAAGCGCGGGCGAGGAAAGCGCGGGCGAGGGAAAGCGGGGCGAGGGAAAGCGCGGGCGAGGGAAAGCGCGGGCGAGGGAAAGCGCGGGCGAGGGAAAGCGCGGGCGAGGGAAAGCGCGGGCGAGGGAAGCGCGGGCGAGGGAAAGCGCGGCGAGGGAAAGCGCGGGGGCGAGGGAAAGCGCGGGCGAGGGAAAGCGCGGGCGAGGGAAAGCGCGGGCGAGGGAAAGCGCGGCGAGGGAAAGCGCGGGCGAGGGAAAGCGCGGGCGAGGGACGCGGGCGAGGGAAAGCGCGGGCGAGGAAAGCGCGGGCGAGGAAAGCGCGGGCGAGGGAAAGCGCGGGCGAGGGAAAGCGCGGGCGAGGGAAAGCGCGGGCGAGGGAAAGCGCGGGCGAGGGGAAAGCGCGGGCGGGGGAAAGCGCGGGCGGGGAAAGCGCGGGCGGGGGAAAGCGCGGGCGGGGGAAAGCGCGGGCGGGGGAAAGCGCGGGCGGGGGAAAGCGCGGGCGGGGGAAAGCGCGGGCGGGGGAAAGCGCGGGCGGGGGAAAGCGCGGGCGGGGGAAAGCGCGGGCGGGGGAAAGCGCGGGCGGGGGAAAGCGCGGGCGGGGGAAGCGCGGGCGGGGGAAAGCGCGGGCGGGGGAAAGCGCGGGCGGGGGAAAGCGCGGGCGGGGAAAGCGCGGGCGGGGGAAAGCGCGGGCGGGGGAAAGCGCGGGCGGGGGAAAGCGCG
>CANIUD010000263.1:0-47500 GCA_947470075.1 Closterium sp. Yama58-4
TCGTTCCACAGTGGACCGGAGCGTCATGGTGGCCGCTTCTCCAGCCGTCCACTCAATCGTGGGCTCCGGCAGAAGTCTTAGAGCACCTTTCCCTTGCCCAAGGCAGCCAATGCCTTCGGGCAGGTTCACACACAGCTGCATTCTCTGGTCTCGGATTGCCCCATAGCCCAATCATTGCTTTGCGTGTAAACTATGCGGTCTAATAACAATTTCTCATGTGTCTTTCAGGCATTTTGGCCAAACAAAGCAACAACTGATGCACGTAATTAGCCACGTTCGCGCACCATCTACAATCGAGACGTACCAACCTTATTGGCAGAGATTTCGCACCTTCTGTACCCAAGTTAAGCTCGAGTTCCTACCGGCAACCGACCTGACGCTAGCGCTGTATCTCATCCATGCGCTCAACAACAAAGCAACTCTCTCTGCGATCAACCTCACGTGTTCGGCAGTAGCCTCGCCCCACCGCCTGACAGGCGAAACCTCCCCTACCGCTGGCCCACTCACCCTGCAAGTGCGGGAGTTCGCCAAGAGACATGGCCCTCGGCCTACAAGGACCAAAGAGCCGATCTCTCTCCATCAAGTGCACGACATGGCTCGTCCCTTCCTCGAATCACCAATTCCTGCGGAATACCAGAAGGATGATTCCTCTTCTCATGTTTTCTGCATTCTTGCGCTACTCCGACCCGTTCTCGCTCCAATGGAATGATGTACAGTTCGAGGAGAAGGCAATGTGGCTGCTCATCCCGCACTCCAAGACGGACCAGGAGGGGAGGGGAGTCTGGATACCAGTGACAGCAATTCCAGGCCCATACTGCCCGGTGAGGTGCACGCGCACATTTATACACATCGCAGGCCTCACAAAGGTGCCACATGGACCGCTGATAAGGGTTTTCCCGAAGAACTCGCAAGCCACACCGAACGACAAATCACCATCCTACGTTACGATCAGAAACTGGTGCCTCGCGGCCGGCAGGCAAGCTGGACTGGATGTCGCGCACATCGGAACCCACTCATTCCGCAAAGGCGCAGCCACGGCGGCGGCAAGCCTCGGAGTTCGCGACCGGCTCTTCAAACGCATGGGCCGATGGCGCAGCGACAGCGCGAAGGAGATGTACGTTACAATCGCGCAGGATCAGCTCATCTCCGTCCTACGCAATTGCAGGATCCTTCGACGGCTCCCTCGCCCGCTACGCATCAGCTGTCAATCGAACGACACCGCCAGCCCCGACTGCACTTGCCTCAGAAGACCCATATGAAATGATAACGCTGCCTTTGCCAGTCAGCCTAAGTACACTTTCACAATATGATAATTTTTGAAAGTGTAATGAAATGTAACACTTTCTAAAATTTTGTATTGTGAAAAGGGGTACGTGGCCAACACAGCAAAGGTAGCGCCGAAGCGCTACTCACCCTCTTTTGCCTACAAAAGAGGGACGTGGGGACATTCGTCCCCACCCACGTTTTCATTTTCAAAATTGTAGTTCTAATTTCCCACCCGCCCACCCATTGTGTATGCTGTTATGTAGATTTATATAAGACGAGAACGATGTACTACAATCCATATGAAATGATAACGCTGCCTTTGCCAGTCAGCCTAAGTACACTTTCACAATATGTAACATACTTTCCTGACTATCTTTTATATTCCATGCTGACTTCACCTCATTGTAGGTGAGCGCTCTGGGCTGTCAAGAGGCAATGGCGCGAGTCATTCTATCTATTTGAGGCCATGAGGGACTCCTTTACAAATGAAGCACGCGTTTGAATGACAAGTTACCGTGATGATGTAGGATGTAGGGTTGTGTAGCATTTAGTTGCACTGATATGTCATCTAAGCAACAGTATCACAAGTTTCTAGCAATTCAGCAGCAAAGTAGAAAATGAATACTGAGCAAATAGGACAGTGGGGGTTTCCCAGAGAACTGCGCTAGGCCAAGCTTTAGGGGTGTTTTCCTTCACATGGTTAGTATAGGAATATCTACCTACACCTGTGTAGGACGCACTGCTACTGCATATTCTTATTGTGGGAATACATTGCTCACGCTGAAATCTGTCTGCTGTTCACGTGGGTAATCATTATGCTGCCTTGGGAACTGCCAACAAGTTCCAGCTCACGCCTTCCGAAAAGCTTGGAAGACGGGAGTCGCGGTACGTTCGCCAAAACAATTTGCAAACGCTTTGTGGCATCGAGCCCCTCAGCGGCTTGGGGATCTCCAGAAACGCGGGGACCAAGACGATTCCGCCTACTTGCTCCCCGCTCCCCAGCGAGGGTGGGAGGGGAATAAGGAAATGGGAACCACAAACCAGCTGTCACCAGGTCAGCAGGGATGCTCGACTTTTCTCCACTTTCCTGAATTGACCAGCGTCATTTGGGATCAAGTTGATGACCTCACTCCATGGACCCCGCAAAATGGGCAGTTTTATTGGATACCGGAATTTCCTTTTCCTTCCAATCGGCCGTCGCAGGCTTGCCACGCTGTCACCATTCCCCGTATCGAGTCTCCTTCCGGTTGTAGGGATCTCCGCTTCCGACACCTCAGTGGGAATTTTCGTGATTCGTCCATTCTGCCCTGCTGTTTACTCATTGTCCAGCGCGGTGTGGGAACTCTAGCCCTCTGGTATGACTCTGCCCACGTGTGGTGCTGGTGGCCCCAAACAAAGGAGTGATGTTGGCATTCGGGCTGCCCAGACCCGACCAGCTTGAACGGTTTTCAACTGGTCCTTGGTCAGGCAGCAAAAAGGGCAGTCGAGACGACGACAACATGTGGCAGTCTGCTCTGGGCAGAGAATGTGGCAAAGGTTGCTTCGGGGCAGAATGAACGGATGACGTCGATGCAGCTGCTGCTGAAGTGGACGAACGGCTGGATGAGCTGGTCAATGGTGGCTCGGGAGGGGAGGTTAGGGCTGAAACCCTTTTGGGCGTGGGGGAATTGGGGGAGAATCCCTGGAAAATTCCCCCACTCACGTCATGTGGTGCGCGGAAAAACTCCACCAAATGCAGGGCGCGGAAGAACCAATGTGGACCAATGTGGTGATGTGAGAATGAAGCAGAAAGCATTTGTCATGTCACAGAGTTGTAGTGCTTCCAAACTATGTATGGCATGGCCATAGCCCATGGCGGTTTTATTGGGAGCATTCAGCAGCAGCCATGGTGACAGCTCAGCACCGTTGGAAGACGAATAGGGGTAGATTTTCTTGAAACAGTGCTTGCCCAATCGTCTAGTTTTTAGAATGAACGGAAGGCCGCGTATCTTTACTAAAGTGCGCCGAACGCAGTCGTCAAGCACCTCAGGCTATCGTTTTCAGGACTCCTTCCTGATACCTCACACTCCCAAGGATTGCTTAGTGGAGAGTTCCGACGGCATAGAGGGTATATGCTGGCGAAGCAGGCCGTTCTGTTTCTTGGGTCTGCGGCTTCTCCTTCCTATAAGGACTCATTTCCGCTCGCAGTTCCGTTGCGAATGATCTTACCAGATTAGTATCAACATAATTGGAGTCTGCGAGCACGAGCCGTGCAACCATGGCTGACGCTATTCTGGCAAGAAGCGTTTCTGCTCCCGTTTTGCCCGCGATCTCGGACGCTGACCCCAGAATCGGCAAAGTCGTCCAGCTGTCGAGTTTACAGGTCCTACGCCTCGTCCAAAACATCCATGGGAAGTCCGTGCTTCAGCCCTCGATCGTCTTCAGGCTTCCACCGTTCGTCCACGTCAATGTCCCTGGACCCATTTCATCACGAAGACGGCTTTTTCTGCCCAGCAGCTTCTCAGGGTACTTGGGCTTCGACACCTTCTCCTGTGTCATCATCGTTCTCCGTGCCTCAAGGCTCACAAATCCGTAATCGGGAGCTATCTGCAAGAGAATCAGACACCATGGAAGCCAACAACGGCTGCGTTACCGTACGGTGTCAGAAATGGATCTCCCAGGCTCCGCGTCGCCGTCAATGGATGCAGGCGATCTGCCGTCGCCCATTTTATCAACATCTGGCCTACCTTATTCAGGTTTCAGCAGCCTGTCATCGCCGCCGCCTGAACTCGGAGCTACCAGCATGAAAGACCCGGACGAAGCTTCAGGAGGAAGTGTGATCAATTCAGGAGCTACGGAGAGTAACCTGCTGCACAGTCATGGACCATGGGGAAGGCCAGATCTGAAAGGCTGCTCCGAAGATGCAGCTTCAATGTCCATGTATCCCGAGCCGAACTTGTCCTCTTCAACTCCTCTTGTGTTCGTCGCTCCAGCTTCCGTGTACACCTGCATGGAATCTCCAGGGTTTCTGTTTCCCAGCTTCCTTCCTGGAGACAATCACACCGAGCCGTGGCTGGGGTCCTTGAATTACCATGACGGTGCATCGTCTCTGGGACCTGACAATGCATCGGACTTTCCCGTCCGTCCTGTGGAACGTAACCAACAATCATCATCTGTTTCGGAGCGTGTGGATGGAGAGCTTTACACCATGATTGCACACGGACCCGGTGGCATGACTGTTGCGTGCAACGCTCATGGATGCCGTCCCATATGGACCGAAGACGCTGAGAATCGACCCAGCGAATGGATGGGTTCCGGCAGGTCTATGCCTGACAGAGCCTCACCTGCGTATCCCCAGCAAGCTCCTGAATATCTTCCGCAGTCTGGAGAGTGCGAGGTTGGCTCGGTTTGCTTCTGCAGCAAGCCGATGTTGCCTCGGCATCACCTAGGCGGTTCGCCTGAAGAAGAGCTCAAAGTGCAAGAGATGGATGACTTGTACCGAGAGTCGCTGGAGGAGGACCCAGGCAATGCCCTCTTCCTCCGAAACTACGCCCAGTTTCTTTATGAGGTAAGTCTGGATTGGCACTCTGATAATTTTCACCTGGTTATGGTATGGTACCGGTAGTTGCTGCACTTCAATTACCCATGGAGTGGAAACTGACTGTTTTTGTGCCCTTCCTGACATTTAGGTGAAAGGGGACTATTTTGCAGCAGATGCTGTTTTCCAGAAGGCCACTGAAGCAGCACCAACTGACGGTGAACTTCTGGTGCTATACGCGAAGTTTCTCTGGGAAGGAATGTGTGACGCCGAAAAGCTTCATCGATGTTTCAGCAGGCAGTTGAAGTGTCTCCTGACAACTGGTAAGCAGAATGTCCGCACTTGTACCAAGTGTTAATGAAATCAATGGAAGCCCAAACCAGTCCAGTGCCAACAACTGACAAACCTTTTTATTATATTTCCTTTTCTTTGCTCCTTGCAGCTATGTCCTCGCAGCCCATGCGGCTTTCCTCTGGGATGCAGACAGCATGCTAGAACAAACTAGCGTAATAGCACCTCCGTTTCCCCCACCCCAAACCGTGGAAATTTAGAATAGAAGAACAGCCAATGTACAGGGTGTTGCCAGAGTGTGGTTGCTGCCACGCTGCTCATGCTGCCAAGCAAGCAACTGTAAGTGCTGTGTGCATTTGCATCCAAATGTATTTACTGCGCTCTTGTTCAGGCGAAATGAGTTTGTTTTGATGGTTTTTTTCATGCTGACATAGTTTTTTCCTGTCAGCCAAACAACTCATTCATGGCTCCATGCGCACCAGCTTACTGTCAACTACAGTTCAACCCATAAATTCAAGTTAAAGAAACTATTTTACATGCCTCCGGTTTCATTCCACAGTATAGATATACATGAAAGTTAAATTCAGTAACAAAATAGAAAACATAAGCAGTGAAGCCAAGACGCCCTTCCTAAATACGCTACTTTTATCAGTCAAGAAGAAGCATGGTCGCCAACTACCAAACCTAGGTGCTCAGAACCCAATTGGTCCAGCACGGTTTGTTGCACGAGGAACCTCTATAGCCTTGAGAGCCTGATACGAGTACGGTGGCCGGTAGCCAGGGCTTCCAGATTCCGTGAAGAAAGCCCCACCCGCGAAGTAATCTCCCACGGACTGCCAGTCCCACCCACTCCACATGCTCTTGCTTGCTGCTATGTCGTGCTTCGTCACCTGTGTAGTTCCAGAAACACATTATGAAAACAAGGAAGAGGTTGAGAATTCGGGGAAAGCAGTGAATACGAGGAGCATCATCATTGTGAGCGAGTGAAAGCAGGCGTCAGTGGGTTAGGGAGGGTGAAAGGGAGGGAGGGGAGGGAGCAGAATTGTGCCATGGCTAGCACTAGCACCCGTTTCAAAAAAGCTGTATAGCAATTGAGCCTCAAAGCATCCTTACCTCAGTTTTCCCGCCAGTGGCCACAAAGTAGTTCCCCTCGCTGAGAAACGTTGGGTCAGCGCTGCCGCCAATGGCGTAGATTCCCCAGCCGTTGGGATAGTAGTTGTTCACCACGTGGAACGTGCCAAACCTGCCACGTGGCATGCGCTCGTCCAGGTTCGGGCCGAACTTGTTGAGCATGACAGTGACGCGCATATTCCTGTCCATGGTGTTAGCATCGTTGTGGCCCATCAGAATCACCTAAAGAACCATATGTGCGGGGGCAATGGGGGGGAGACGGTAGTAGGGGGTGAGAAAAGGGTGGGAAAGAGAAACTGATTAGGGAAGGTCGGGACGAGCGGGGAACGGGAGAAGCGGGCCATTGCATTTCTAGTTTCACGGAAAACGTGGAAGAGGCTCGAGGAAGAGGGAAGGGGGAGTGAGGGAAAGGCAAAAAAATCTCCCCAACAGATAACCCGGTGCCTTCTCCCCAAGTCCCATACTAACCCTTCCATTCTCAGCCAAACCCCATCGCCTTCAAACCACATTCATGGTATGCATACCTTATCCTGGTTAGTGAAGTAGGAATTCGATACGGTAATGGCGGTGCTGCCCTCGATGATGTCAATAAGCGTGTCATCCGCGTAGTTGAAGGAGCAGTGGTCAATCCACACGTGGTGCGACTTGTAAACGTACACTCCGTATCCGTTAAGGTAGTCGCGGCCATCCAACGTATTGCCAGGTCCGGTCATAATCTTGATGTTATTTCTGAAAACGCATCCACAAACGAGTAAAGGTGAGCCAAAAGCATTTGTAATGGAAGATACAGTTACTGTGTTATGAATGTGTGAACTCGATGAACAAATACGCGTCTCGGAAGTGCAATTGACTGAACGACAGAAACATTTTTGGGTAACTTACACCCTGTTTTTGCAGTTGACGAAAGAGACTCCGTGAATAATTACGTTCGAAACCTCTTCAACCGCGAAGCACGGTCCGCTGCCCACCACGATTTTCTTGCCACGCGCATCGATTGTCTTGTCCTTGTAAATAATCATTTCCGCACTCAGACCAGTGAACGTGAAATCGTCATCGAAAACGATCCACAGCGGCTCAGCCTGTGATGAACCGGAAAGGCGAATATATAAGGCGGGATAGTAACGGTGGAGCCAAAATCAACAATTAAAAAGAATAGAACAAAAACACGCCACAAACGGGACGTGACTTGTCTGCCTGGCAAGTGAAAAACGATGGAAACACGAAGACTAGAAAGAACACTGGATGTAAAAATTTGGGTTTATGCGTTCTTACCCTGGTGATGCCATATCGAAGGGTACCAGGGGCAGGGTTCAGGCGGTTATCATCCGCTGTAGTCACATGGTAGATTTGCCCCGCCTTCCCGCCAGTTGTTCCCGACGCGTACCCCTCCACGCAATCCGCGAGCTTTTTAATGTTACTGTTCCAGTTCCCGCCCATCCAGCAGTCGTCAATCGGGTTACCATAGGGTAACCACTGCATGATGCCCCCCGGCACATCGTTGTGTCCGAGCCAACCAGGCCCGGTGTTGCGCTTGATTTTCGGGTTGCGATTCTTGACTCGCTTGACCTGAGGATTTTTCTTCGCATGAGAATTTGGGTCTGCCCGATCTGGTCCTTAGCGAGGCGAATATACTTCGCCGACTGGGCAGGAACGCTGTTCGCGCAACCCTGAAAGGCGGGATGGAGAGACGCGCAAGGCAACAGCGGACATTGAATATGGGGTGACACGTTTTTGCGCAAGGGGGGGGGGGGGGGGGGGGGGGGGGTGGGGGGGGGGGGAAAGAGAGGGGGCGGGGGGGGGTTGGGAAAGGGCGGGAGACTGAAGCACGAGCAGGAAAGGTCGTGGCAGGAATAGGGGAAATGCTACATGTGCAGGTGACAGAAAATGGGTGGGTACGTCGCTCGCGTAGTTTGCAAGTCCGCGTTGAGAAAGAATGACGCCACAAAGGAAGCGAGGAGAGGGAGGGTTGGACGTACACTGGCTGTGGCTTTGGCATTCTTCATCTGCGCGGTTGCCTCGGCGTTCCTCTTGGCCTTGAGGTATCCCTCCGCGCTCTGAAGCGCTTTGCACGCGGCGGTCAGCTTCGTGCCGCATGCCGTTTTTTTCGCCCAATACTGCGCGATCAGCATGTTGTGCCACGCGTCAGCGAGCATGCTTAGAACGGGGTCCTCCTTGCGAGCCCTGTGTGGGAGGGAAGTGGGAGGGGAGGAAAAGGAACGGATCCGAACGGATGAAAACGGAGAAGGGGGAGTATGGGGGGGAAACGATGAGATCAAACACTCAACGCTGCAATTCAATGCAACCCTTTCTATTCATGAACACAGAACCCCACAAAAATACTCGTGTTAAAATGAAGATGTTACCAGGCGTGTTACCACAGTGCCAATTGGAGGGGATACTCACTTGAGCTGTCGGCGCAAAAGCAGGTCGAGCGCGGAAGCATTCTTCCCTTCCGCCGCCGCCGCTACCGCCGCCGCAAGCGACGGCATCTCAGCGTCAAGCAAGGCACGGCCGCGCAGGCCTCCCCCAGGTGCACCCTCCGCTTGTTGCTCCGCTCCATGTTGCGGAGACAGCTCGGTGGTAGATACTACGCCGGCATCGGCGGTGGGTGAATGGCATTTGGCGCGTAAGTGATGGTGCGAGAGGGTGAGAGCAGCGAGGAGCAGCAGCAGCAGCGGCTGGAGCTGCAGCCTCATGGCGAGAACGCGGAAGAAAACGGATCGGGAATCAGTAGGAAGAAGGTAGAGAAACACGATTCAGAAGAAGCCTGATAGCTTGAGCTTCCGCGGACAATGTTTGTGAGGCACGTCAGAATCGATTAGGTAGAAATAACCGCATCCGAGAGAAGTATGAAAGCTAGCGTTTCCGTGGACAGCGCAGGTGGCCAGAAGGTTGACTTCAAGCGAAGTGTGTGGTAAACTCCGAGTGGCACAAGCGGGGCTAAACTTTCCCCAATATCAATCTACGGGCCTGTCACTCTGACTTGGTTCTATCGTGACTGTGGCCCTATCACTCTGCCTTTTAACGTTTTGTTAGGTTTACGAGCAGAGGCACTGTGGACGGTGAGCCTGAGGTCAGCCGTCGGGCTTATGACTTCGGCTAGTGTGCGCTTCACGAGACAGCGCGGACTGAAAAGGAAAACTGACGGTATCCACTCTATCGAAAACGAGGCCAGTCGGTGCAACACTTTACAATCACACGGATGGGAGAGATCGCGGAAAGAGGAGAGGGTCCAGGCAAAAGGTGACGACGATTAGAATCACGACACGACCAAGCTGGACCAAGACGCGAGAGGGGAGGGACAGGTAATTCTGCTCGTTGCGGCGATATGCAAAGCATTCCCAAGCACGGTGGGGGTCGAGCAGGGAAGAGCGACGTGGGAGCAGGGAGGGGAAGGGAAGGAAGGGAAGTAGTGGGGGCAAGCGAGAGAAAGGCCCCTTTCTCGAGGCGCAATGTGTGCGAGAGAAATGCCCTCGCCTCGAGGCGCAATGTGTGCGCACGTCGAATTTCCTAGAGTCAACGCGGGTCCAAATCGTGCTTGGAATTTTGTGGGTGTTGTTGGGGAAGCGAAGCGCGCTTGGGCGAAACGCGGCACCCCTTCGCTGAGGTAGCCGACCACGTGCTTCCAATGTACTGTACGGTTCGCGTAATGGGCCATTACGGTACCTCCACGTCAGCAAGACTGGGAGTGCATTTCTGAAAGGGCGAGACGTTCGTTCTGGCGGTCAGCTTCGGAGGCGCCAAGCCTGCTGCCGAAGCAGAGCCACGTCCTGCGACATATGTCGCAGGCGACAGACAATGGGGCTCACGATATACAGCTTACGTGACCCAACCAACCAGACGCTGTCGCACGCCTCGAGTGGCTCGTCTGCGACTCGGGCGATAAGGTGGAACCAACCACCGACCAGAAAAATACCCCAAATCTGGGTCGAGTGTACATCAGTCACATTAAACATAAAACTGCGGTTTGTGCCAACTAGATGAGAAAGATAATTTGCAACTTTGTACCAACTCTGGATTTGTTAACTTCAACAAAATCTTGTCACAGAATTTGACGCCATATGACCAAACGAGCAGCATTAAGCTCCTGTATATCACTATCCTGGGAATTCTAGTTGACACCAGCTGCAGGGGCCTTGCTGAAAATGTAAGACTGCTCGAAAAATCCTCTCCTGTGATTAGGGGACGGAAGGGGGGGGGGGGGGGGGGGGGAGGGGAGGAGGGGTGATTGGACGAAAGTGTGAAAAAACGAGGGAGCAAACGCCCCGCAATTCCCCATCAACTGCCCTTAACTCCTTCTCGAGTGCCCCCTCAAGCGCCCTCGAAACATTACCTCAAGTGCCCTCCATCCTCCTAAGTACCCTCCAATTCCCCATCAGGTGCCCCTCAACCGTCTCCCGCCCATGCTCAACCATTTATGCTGGAGAATATTGGAGCGTGGTTGCTAAAAAGCTTCTAATACATCTCACTCTCAGCACCCAACGCCTCTACTCAACCGCTTCCCACCCATGCTCACCCATTCTTGCCCGAGAAGATGGGAGCGTAGTTGTAAATGAGCATCTCATCCATCTCCTCATCTGATTCGGGGCGATGTGTGGAACGACGGGCCTCACTGTAGCCACACGCATCACATGATATGAGATGATATGGTATAACATGGGAGCATGGTTGTAAATGAGCATCTCATCCATCTCCTCATCCGACTCGGGGCGATGTGCGGAGCGACGGGCCTCACTGTAGCCACACGCATCACATGATGTGAGATGATATGGTATAGCATGGGAGCATGGTTGTAAATGAGCATCTCATCCATCTCCTCATCCGATTCGGGGCGATGCGTGGAACGACGGGCTTCACTGTAATCACATCACATCCATCATATCACATCACATCACATGGCATGGCATGGCATGGCATGGCAAGAATGGGAAACTTAGAGACAAAAGCATGACATGGACGCTTGCTTATAGTGACACTGATGATGTGGCACCGGTAGAGAGAACCACATTTGCATGTTATGAGACAGACTCATGAATAGGACTCAAACACACACACCCCAACACGGTAGTGGTGATTCAACAGGGTGTTATGTAAGAGACTTACTTAACAAAGAAGTTGGCGGTGGCCTGGCAGGCAGCCACAGCGTGTGCCGAGTGGGGAATGTGCGGTAGCCCCCACTCGAATGCCGTTTTCTGTTCAGGGTAGCATTAGAGATAGAGGATTGGGGGTGGGAAAGGGAAAGACGGAACTTGGTTAGGGTACAGTGGCTGATGGATGGGGGAATGTGCGGCAGTCTCCACTCGAAGGCCGCTTTCTGTTTAGGGCGGTTACAGAGGGCGAGGGTGGAGGGGGGTAAAAGGGAAAGAGGGAGGGAACCAGAGTGAGCGATCAAATAATTGTCACGACGTGCCAGTGACATGAAATCGTCAACTTCATAGTAACAGGGAAACCGCATGACATTTGAGCCAATCAATATTTTGAGGTGTGACTGGGTTGTTCCATGCCTCTGCAGGTTCTGATTTTTTGCCTGCCTGTGTTGTGGGAAAGGTTCGTTGCCGTACCTCTGGATGCCACTGCGTGCCATAGATAGGGTAGTTCCGTGCCTCAGCAGACTTTCACATTTTGTTACTACTTTCCGTGTCGAAGGCACCTATCATTGCCTCACCTCTGGATGCCACTGCGTGCCATAGATAGGGTAGTTCCGTGCTTCTATGGTTGTGACGTATTCCTGCAACACACACATGGAGGAGAAGGAAGAGAAGGAAAGCACATGGAGGAAGGAAGGAGGAGAAGAGTAACTAAACCAAAGGGAGAGGGGAGGGAAGAGAAGGAGGAGGATGACAAAGATAAGAGGGAGGAGGATGACAAAGAGAAGGGGGGGGGAGGAGGAGGAGGAGGAGGAGGAGGAGGAGGAGGAGGAGGAGGAGGAGGAGGAGGAGGAGGAGGAGGAGGAGGAGGAGGAGGAGGAGGAGGAGGAGGAGGAGGGGGAGGAGGAGGAGGAGGAGGAGGAGGATGGGGATGTGGCAGAGTGTACTTGCCGTTATTTTGTGCTGTATTGCCCGATCTATTCAGTGAGGGACCATTAGAGACGTGGCAGCTCACTCACAGTGACGTTTCTGTCCACTGAGGTGGCGAGAACGCGTAAGGCAGGAGATAAATCAAAGGAGGAAGAAGAGAGAGGAGGAGGAGGAAAAGGAGGAGGCAGCTCCTCACAGTGCAGTTTCTGTCGACCGAGGTGGTGAGAATGCGGAAGAACTCCCTCAGACGCTTGCTGGAGAGGAATCGGCTCACTGTGGTGCCATCCTGTGATTATAATGGAGAAGAGGAGATCAAATACGGAACAGAGTCGATCGGATTGGAGCAGAGGTGATTGTAAGGGAAAATCAGTGACAATAACAGGGAAAGCAAGAAAGCAATGCCGAAATTAAGGGGCGGGTCCATGGAGAAAGGTACAAGAAAGCATAGCGGGAGGGAGGTGGGGATGTGGGGTTGGGGGAAGCGGAAGGAGGCGGGTCAAGTGTGAGGAGAAAATGGAAAGGGGGAGGGCAAGGGGGAGGGGCAAGGGGGAGGGGCAAGGGGGAAGGGCAAGGGGATCCATCTACTAGGATACTGCGCATTGAACAACCCACCATGCTGTGGGGGTAATGTACACGATATAAGCTCACCTCGTGATTCTCCATGGTGATCTTCTCCTTCTGAATGTGGTCCAGCAGATCGGGAGTCATCCTGTGGAATCAGAAGTGCACCAGAAGTGGTCATAACAAGGCTAGAAGCTCTACTATGACGAGCCAGAAGTACCCTCGCTCAACAAAAGTGTTTTGGGCTTTTCTTGCTGTAATTCTACTCAACAAATGTCCTAGGCTCTCTAGGCACCAGGAGAGCTTGTCTTATGTTTCCATAGAAGTGAAAACCCACCAGCTGAAGTAAGCTTGCTGACTTTTGAGTCGATTGAAAAGTCACCACGAATTGCAAACTCACCAGCTGAAGTAGGCTTGCTTCTTGGCCTCGTCACTGGTGAATTTAAGCGCTTCAGAGTCGAGAGCTGTCCCCTGCTCTCGACTCACCCTAAAACAGCCAGCTGTTAAAGCAAGCAAACTCACCAGCTGAGATAGGCTCGCTTCTTGGCCGCTTCACTGGTGAATCTGAGCGCCTCTGGGCTGTCCTCCGGTATCAACGCACCCTAAAACAGCCAGCTGTTAAAGCAAGCAAACTCACCAGCTGAGATAGGCTCGCTTCTTGGCCGCTTCACTGGTGAATCTGAGCGCCTCTGGGCTGTCCTCCGGTATCAACGCACTCTTAAACAGCCAGCTGTTAAAGCAAGCAAACTCACCAGCTGAGATAGGCTCGCTTCTTGGCCGCTTCACTGGTGAATCTGAGCGCCTCTGGGCTGTCCTCCGGTATCAACGCACCCTAAAACAGCCAGCTGTTAAAGCAAGCAAACTCACCAGCTGAGATAGGCTCGCTTCTTGGCCGCTTCACTGGTGAATCTGAGCGCCTCTGGGCTGTCCTCCGGTATCAACGCACCCTAAAACAGCCAGCTGTTAAAGCAAGCAAACTCACCAGCTGAGATAGGCTCGCTTCTTGGCCGCTTCACTGGTGAATCTGAGCGCCTCTGGGCTGTCCTCCGGTATCAAGGCACCCTAAAACAGCCAGCTATTAAAGCAAGCAAACTCACCAGCTGAGATAGGCTCGCTTCTTGGCCTCTTCACTGGTGAATCTGAGCGCCTCTGGGCTGTCCTCCGGTATCAAGGCACCCTAAAAACAGCCAGCTGATAAAAGCAAGCGAACCCACCAGCTGAAATAAGCTCGCTTCTTGGCCTCTTCACTGGTGAATTTCAATGCTTCTGGGCTGTCCTCTGCAGCAAACGCCTTGGTCTCGAGAATATCGAAATCCTGATGCGTGTGTGGTAAAGGGGAAGGGAAGAGTGAGAGAGGAGGTGCGGAAGTGAGCAGGAGTGTGAGGGAGTGGGAGGGTGAGGGAGGGGTAGGGGGAGTGGCTCGCTTCTTGGCCTCCTCACTGGTGAATCTGAGCGCCTATGGGCTGTCCTCTGCGTTGAACGCCTTGGTCTCCAAAATGTCGAAATCCTAGTGAAAGGAGGGGATGTGGGATGGTGGGGGGAGTGAGTGAGTTAGGGGAAGTGGGATGGTGAAGCGCGCCTCTGGGCTGTCCTCTGCGTTGAACACCTTGGTCTCCAGAATATTGAAATCCTGAGAGAGCGGGAGGGTAGGGAAGGTGGCAAGGGAGCAAGTGAGTGAAGGGATGTGGGAGGGTGAGTGCATCTGAGCGCTTCTGGGCTGTCCTCTGCGTTGAACGCCTTGGTCTCAAGAATTCCAAAATCCTGATGTGTGGGAGAGAGTGGGAGGGTAGGGAAGGTGGCAAGGGAGCGAGTGAGTGAAGGGATGTGGGAGGGTGAGTGCTTCTGAGCGCCTCTGGGCTGTCCTCTGCTGCGAACGCCTTGGTCTCGAGAATATCGAAATCCTGATGGGTGGGGGGTTGAGGAGGAGTGGGAGGGTGCAGGAGAACGGGTAAGTGAGGGGATGTCGGAGGGTCGGTGAACCTGAGTGCCTCCGGGCTGTCCCCTGCTGCGAACGCCTTGGTCTCGAGAATGTCGAAATCCTGAGAGAAAGAGAGGGATGTGGAAGGATGGTTGGAAGTAGGAGGGTGAGGGGGAGTGGGGGATAGAAGGGGAGTGGGAGGGTGAGGGGGAGTGGGGACTGGGGAGGAGTGGGAGAGAGTGGGACAACAATCGCCCAGGTGAAAAACAAGCACGGAAGGATAGGACACTCACTCGAACCCAACATGGCTGTGAGGGAGAGGAATAGAACAGCTCGGTTTGGCACTCACGTTCTCCAGCTAACCACTCACGTGCCCTGCACGGGGGTATAGGTCGCCCACTAGTTCTCCGTGAGGGAGAGGAATAGAACCCAACATCTAGTACTCACAGCTAGTACTCAGTTTTCTAGCATACTACTCCCCACTAGTTTTCAGCACTCATCTCCCAGCAATCATCTCCCGCTCGTTCCCGTCACCCACCTGACTGAAGAATATCGTGAGTGTTTCCATGCCCATGCACGTGCCCTGCACGGGGAAGTAGTCCCCTGCATCGTTGGCTGCCAGGGCCATCTGAGCATGGACGGTGGGACACAGACAGGTGGATTGTGGGCCTTTCTGAGTCATCTCACAACTCCCCCTCAGTCTCCATGCATGCCCATGCTCGTGCCCTGCCCTCCCTGCACGGGGAAGTAGTCCCCCGCATCGTTGGCTGCCAGGGCTATCCGTGAGCAGAGGATGGGATCATGGGCCACAGGCACGCAAGAGAACGAGAGGGAGGTTCTGAGGCATCTCGCAACCCCACCTCAGCCTCCACGCCCATGCACGTGCCCTCCCTGCACGGGGAAGTATTCTCCTGCGTCGTTGGCTGGCTGCCAGGGCCATCTGAGCAAGCAAAGCAGGGAGAGAGAGAATGCAAGGGTTAGTGGATGATGGATATGAGAGCCCAAGCCCATCCCTCTCCATGCCTCCATGCCCATGCACGTGCCCTGAACCAGGAAGTAAACCCCTGCACCGTTGGATTCTAGGAAGCAGGGAGCAGGGAACAGGGAGCAGGGAGTAGGGAGCAGGGACGAGGGACGAGGGACGAGGGACGAGGGACGAGGGACGAGGGACGAGGGACGAGGGACGAGGGACGAGGGACGAGGGACGAGGGACGAGGGACGAGGGACGAGGGACGAGGGACGAGGGACGAGGGACGAGGGACGAGGGACGAGGGACGAGGGACGAGGGACGAGGGACGAGGGACGAGGGACGAGGGACGAGGGACGAGGGACGAGGGACGAGGGACGAGGGACCAGGGACGAGGGACGAGGGACGAGGGACCAGGGACCAGGGACGAGGGACGAGGGACGAGGGACGAGGGACGAGGGACGAGGGACGAGGGACGAGGGACGAGGGACGAGGGACGAGGGACGAGGGACGAGGGACCAGGGACGAGGGACGAGGGACCAGGGACCAGGGACGAGGGACGAGGGACGAGGGACGAGGGACGAGGGACGAGGGACGAGGGACGAGGGACGAGGGACGAGGGACGAGGGACGAGGGACGAGGGACGAGGGACGAGGGACGAGGGACGAGGGACGAGGGACGAGGGACGAGGGACGAGGGACGAGGGACGAGGGACGAGGGACGAGGGACGAGGGACGAGGGACGAGGGACGAGGGACGAGGGACGAGGGACCAGGGACGAGGGACGAGGGACGAGGGACGAGGGACGAGGGACAGAGGGACCAGGGACCAGGGACCAGGGACGAGGGACGAGGGACAGAGGGACAGAGGGACCAGGGACGAGGGACGAGGGACAGAGGGACGAGGGACCAGGGACCAGGGACGAGGGACGAGGGACGAGGGACGAGGGACGAGGGACGAGGGACAGAGGGACCAGGGACCAGGGACCAGGGACGAGGGACGAGGGACGAGGGACAGAGGGACAGAGGGACCAGGGACGAGGGACGAGGGACAGAGGGACGAGGGACGAAGGACGATGGACGAGGGACGATGGACGAGGGACGAGGGACAGAGGGACCAGGGACCAGGGACCGGGGGCGAGGGACGAGGGACGAGGGACAGAGGGACCAGGGACGAGGGACAGAGGGACCAGGGACGAGGGACCAGGGACGAGGGACGAGGGACAGAGGGACGAGGGACAGAGGGACGAGGGACGAGGGACAGAGGGACCAGGGACCAGGGACCAGGGACGAGGGACGAGGGACGAGGGACGAGGGGCGAGGGAGCAGGGACGAGGGACGAGGGACGAGGGACGAGGGACGAGGGACGAGGGGCGAGGGAGCAGGGACGAGGGACGAAGGAGCAGGGAGCAGGGAGCAGGGAGCAGAGACCAGAGACCAGGGACTTATGAGCAAGAATCCTATGAGCAAGAATGCTTCACCTTTAGCAGCTTCTCCACAGCAGAGAAGAAGGGCCCTGGAACTAGATCCGTGCCCCCGCCCGGGAGTATCATGGTGCATTGGGCGTTCCCCTACTGGCGAATCTACGAGCAACAAGGGTAGGTCACCTTGAGTAGCTTTTCTACAGCAGAGAAGAAGGGCCCTGGAACTAGATCCGCGCCCCCGCCCGGGAGTAGCTTTCAGGGCGCATCTAAATCCGAAATTCAAGACAATGATGCTTACCTTGAGTAGCTTTTCTACAGCAGAGAAGAAGGGCCCTGGAACTAGATCCGCGCCCCCGCCCGGGAGTAGCTTTCAGGGCGCATCTAAATCCGAAATTCAAGACAATGATGCTTACCTTGAGTAGCTTTTCTACAGCAGAGAAGAAGGGCCCTGGAACTAGATCCGCGCCCCCGCCCGGGAGTAGCTTTCAGGGCGCATCTAAATCCGAAATTCAAGACAATGATGCTTACCTTGAGTAGCTTTTCTACAGCAGAGAAGAAGGGCCCTGGAACTAGATCCGCGCCCCCGCCCGGGAGTAGCTTTCAGGGCGCATCTAAATCCGAAATTCAAGACAATGATGTTTACCTTGAGTAGCTTTTCTACAGCAGAGAAGAAGGGCCCTGGAACTAGATCCGCGCCCCCGCCCGGGAGTAGGTTTCAGGGCGCATCTAAATCCGAAATTCAAGACAATGATGCTTACCTTGAGTAGCTTTTCTACAGCAGAGAAGAAGGGCCCTGGAACTAGATCCGCGCCCCCGCCCGGGAGTAGCTTTCAGGGCGCATCTAAATCCGAAATTCAAGACAATGATGCTTACCTTGAGTAGCTTTTCTACAGCAGAGAAGAAGGGCCCTGGAACTAGATCCGCGCCCCCGCCCGGGAGTAGCTTTCAGGGCGCATCTAAATCCGAAATTCAAGACAATGATGCTTACCTTGAGTAGCTTTTCTACAGCAGAGAAGAAGGGCCCTGGAACTAGATCCGCGCCCCCGCCCGGGAGTAGCTTTCAGGGCGCATCTAAATCCGAAATTCAAGACAATGATGTTTACCTTGAGTAGCTTTTCTACAGCAGAGAAGAAGGGCCCTGGAACTAGATCCGCGCCCCCGCCCGGGAGTAGCTTTCAGGGCGCATCTAAATCCGAAATTCAAGACAATGATGCTTACCTTGAGTAGCTTTTCTACAGCAGAGAAGAAGGGCCCTGGAACTAGATCCGCGCCCCCGCCCGGGAGTAGCTTTCAGGGCGCATCTAAATCCGAAATTCAAGACAATGATGCTTACCTTGAGTAGCTTTTCTACAGCAGAGAAGAAGGGCCCTGGAACTAGATCCGCGCCCCCGCCCGGGAGTAGCTTTCAGGGCGCATCTAAATCCGAAATTCAAGACAATGATGCTTACCTTGAGTAGCTTTTCTACAGCAGAGAAGAAGGGCCCTGGAACTAGATCCGCGCCCCCGCCCGGGAGTAGCTTTCAGGGCGCATCTAAATCCGAAATTCAAGACAATGATGCTTACCTTGAGTAGCTTTTCTACAGCAGAGAAGAAGGGCCCTGGAACTAGATCCGCGCCCCCGCCCGGGAGTAGCTTTCAGGGCGCATCTAAATCCGAAATTCAAGACAATGATGCTTACCTTGAGTAGCTTTTCTACAGCAGAGAAGAAGGGCCCTGGAACTAGATCCGCGCCCCCGCCCGGGAGTAGCTTTCAGGGCGCATCTAAATCCGAAATTCAAGACAATGGTGCTTACCTTGAGTAGCTTTTCTACAGCAGAGAAGAAGGGCCCTGGAACTAGATCCGCGCCCCCGCCCGGGAGTAGCTTTCAGGGCGCATCTAAATCCGAAATTCAAGACAATGGTGCTTACCTTGAGTAGCTTTTCTACAGCAGAGAAGAAGGGCCCTGGAACTAGATCCGTGCCCCCGCCTGGGAGTAGCTTTGAAGCGCCTTACAGCACAAGATCCAAGATACGTTACTGTGCTGGCGATGCAATGGACAAGAGTGAGTGTCTCACCTTGAGTAGCTTCTCCACAGCAGAGAAGAAGGGCCCTGGAACTAGATCCGTGCCCCCGCCTGGGAGTAGCTTTGAAGCGCCTTACAGCACAAGATCCAAGATACGTTACTGTGCTGGCGATGCAATGGACAAGAGTGAGTGTCTCACCTTGAGTAGCTTCTCCACAGCAGAGAAGAAGGGCCCTGGAACTAGATCCGTGCCCCCGCCTGGGAGTATCAGCCCGTTGACGGCCCTGAATTTCTGGGAGGAGGGAAGAGAGGGAAACGGGAAGATAAGAGAGGAGTGGAGGAGATGAAGAACGGCCCTGGAACCAAGCCAGGTCAGTGCCGCCCCCTGGGAGTATCAGCCCGTTGACGGCTCTGAATTTCTGGGAGGAGGGAAGAGGGGATGGGTAAGGGAAGGAGACGCTTTGAGACGCCTCAAAGGAGAACAACTGTCGAATGGCCCTGGAAGCAGGTCTGTATCCCGCCCTGGGAGTATTAGCTCGGAGTTTCTGGGAGGAGGGACGAGCGGAGGAAAAGGGAAGGAGACGCTTTGGGACGCCTCAAAACAGAACTACTTTCGGATGGCCCTGGAAGCAGGTCAGTACCCCGCCCTGGGAGTATCAGCCCGTTGACGGCCCTGAATTTCTGGGAGGAGGGAAGAGCAGATGGGTAAGTGGGGGGCTGATGAGGGAAACGGCGGAGCAAATTGGACTTGTGAGTTCAGGTCCGTGCCTCTCCCTGGGAGTATCAGCCCGTTGACGGCCCTGAATTTCTGGGAGGAGGGAAGAGCGGAAGGGAAAGGGAGGGAAACGGATGAAGGAAGGATCGCAGGGGAAGGGGCAAGGAGAATTGACGAAGGGAACCGCAGCAACATAATGAGACCTGTGTTGTTGAGGCGTGTCCTCTGTTTGAGGCGACGTCCAACAACCTGAACTTGGCACCGTGCATTTTTCCTGGAAGTATGTACCAGAAAGATCAACCCGTTGAGGGTCCTGCGAGTGCTTATAACGAGGCAGCACACAATTTCCCAAAACAATCTGCACCAAGATCTTGTTAGGATTCTCAAGGTGACTTTTGAGACGACTCAAAAGTCACGTTGGTAGGATTCTCAGAAACCAATTCTTGTAAAGAGCAAGCTCGTCACAGAGCGTCAATGGGATAATTCTCAAGATAGATGCTTCCAAACCTGAGCTACTTATGAACGGCTAACGTACCTTCTCGATCAGCCAATCGGGGTCATTGTACAGGTTCGGCATGCTCTCGCGCTCTCCACCCACTTGACTTGAGTCAGGGTTGGCACCAAGGATTGGCGGCAAGTACTCAATAAAGAGCAAGCACACAAACTCACGCATACGCACATACCTTCTCGATCAGCCAATCGGGGTCATCGTACAGGATCGGCACTGGCCTCGCTCCCGCGCTCTCCACCCACTTCACGTACGACGCAGCAATGTAGGACACGTTGAGGTCTGAACGGGAATAAAAGAGAGAGGAAAGGGAGGAATCAGAGAGCAGTGAGAAATGACAATGCGAAATAGCAGTGAACATGGGACAGCGATGAGAAGCAGCCACTTCATCCCATTCAAATACGAAGCAGCCATGTACGGCACAAGCTTCTGTCTTTCATCTTTCCTGCTGGATGATATGCTGCTTTTGAGATGCCTCAGAACTAGTTTCCTGCTAGATCTGCTGCTGCCAGTTCCGGTTTCAGGGATTCTGCCTTTCCAGGCTTTCGCATTCGCATCGCACCTTCCTTCGCGTTAATTCGCGGCGCTCGTCCCCCGTCGCCGTCTCCCGGCTGCGACAGGATGCCGATCAACGGCTGATCGTGCACCGCCGGCGGCTTGGCGTCTACCGACCGTCGATTGCCGAATTCGGCGTCGGATCCGGCCGACAGGGTCAGAAAGGGGTTTCGCGAAGCCGCGTGAGTCGACACGAGCAGCCATGCTGCGATAATTCCGAATGCGAACGGGAAACGCAAATGAGAATCCAATCTGCGTGAGGTCGCCATGTTTGCCAGCACAGTGTTTCGCGGAACCATCTCCAACGCACAGCACCTGAATGGAACAACCCAGACGGCAATGGCTGACGCGAACGAACGAATCCGTGGCGTATCTCTAAATTCTAGGCAGCCGGACCTGATGTCGGGCCGTCGTCCTAAACTACTCGGCTGTAGATTAAAACTTGAACCAGCCAGACACCATAAACCAAGCAGCCCAGTACCAGGATGATCACTAAGAGGCACAGGCAACTGAATTCGCCCATGATCTGCGGTATACAGAACAAACAGATCGGTGTTGTGCGTTTCAGAAAGTTTCTGTAAGGTGACTGACCGACTTCCACCCTGTCAGGTTCTGAGAGGTGTCCGCCGCCTGGAAGTTTCAAGCGGCGCGAATGCTTTCACTTCTTATCCGAGCATGTGGATAACCTGGCCAATGGGAATTTCGCTACCCTACCACATGGGTTCAGCTCGGCGCCATTTCAGCCACACGATGCCTGCCATGTCACCATTGCCGTCAGGCTCCCAAGGCCGTGTAGATCGACAAAGCATATCATTAGTCATCATCAAAGTATAACCTACACTACAGACGTCATACCAAATCGTCTACGCACGAGAAAGTTAGTTTCTGCAAATGAAAGCATGGCAAACAAACAGCACAAGCCACAAATCATGATTATTGCACCCCAGTTTCCCTAGTTATTTCTACGCAAAACCACAATTCACAAATCACATATGGACATGCATGCAATGAAGAGCATTCAACTCTTGGAACACCAAGATAGCACAACCACCACGAATTTAATTCGCGTGCTTGTGGCTGACCTTGGCGCATGTAGCTGCAAACGCCATAACGAATTTGTGCTGTACATCAGGCCTTGTCAGATACTCCGCATGCTGAAACCCATCGTTGTAAATCACATTCACATTGTGGCGAGCCAGATGGCTGCGGCAGAACAGAACAGGTGGAGAGCAAGGAAAACAAGGAGAAAGGAAAAATTGCAAGAGTTTTGAGTTGGAACTCTCAACTCTGCACATGCTGAAACCCGTCGTTGTAAATCACATTCACATTGTGGCGAGCCAGATGGCTGCAGCACAAACAGGTGGGAAATCAGGAGTCAGTAAGCAGGAGGGAGGGAGAAGGTAGGTGGGGTGTGGAGGGTAGGGGAGAGCTAGGAGAATCAGTGCAACACACGGCAGGCTACCTCCCGCACGAGCACAAGTAGATTTGGCTGGTCGGTTCGGTGTTTCACCGCTACTACCCTCCTGCTAAGTAATTCCGCAGAGTAGCACAAGCAATGCTCACAAGAGAACCACCTTAGCCCCACCTCTGCACCTGCGGCAATGGCACCAGCTGGTCATCCCCTGAGAGCATCACCAGAGAGGCGGGTGGCGGCGCTGGTACCAACCAAGCACATGCAAGTCATCATGAACCCATTCACCCCTGCCGTACACTCAAAGGAAGAGAGCTCACCTCTGCACCTGTGGCGATGGCACCAGCTGGTCATCCCCTGCCAGCATCACGAGAGAGGCGGGTGGCAGCTATGTGCCTCCTCCAGCAACAGAGCTCCCTCACCCCTGCTTTTCCCCCTGCCATATAGTCACTCACCTCTGCACCTGCGGCGACGGCACCAGCTGGTCTTCCCTGCCAGCATCATCACCAGAGTGAGAGAGGCGGGCAAGGGCGCTGGTACCAACGAAGCACACGCTAGTCATCACCCGCGCTCTCACCTCTGCCGTACACTCAAAGGAAGAAAGCTCACCTCTGCACCTGCGGCGACGGCACCAGCTGGTCATCCCCTGAGAGCATCACCAGAGAGGCAGGCGGCAGCTCATCTCCCCACACCAGGTACTCCTGCCTGCGATGGGGTAGATGGGGTAGGAAGGGGGAAAACAGGGGGGAATTGAGAAGGAGACAGCACACCAACTGGTCGTCCCCTGAGAGCATCACCAGAGAGGCGGGCGGCAGCTCATCTCCCCACACCAGGTACTCCTGCCTGCCATGGGGTAGATGGGGTACACAGAGACACGGTGGCAACAGGGGCGATGAGAGGAGGAACAGCACCGCACACCACACCAGGTACTCCTGCCTGCCATGTGGTAGATGGGGTAGATGGCATAGAGACAGGGAGGAAACAGGGGCGATATGAGGAAAAGACACTTGGTTTTGTTGCTACTGGTGAAGACAACTCATCTCCCCACGCGAGGTACTCCTGCCTGCCATGCGGTAGATGAGGTACATGAGGTAAACGTGTAGATGGCGTAGAAAGGGAGGAGACAGGGGCGATATGAGAGGGGTCAACCCAAGTGCCCCTACTAGCCCGTCGCATCCCATGGCACCCTGAAGCAGAGGGGAGAGGCAAGAGAGTCACCAGGAGAAGCCGCGGCAGATGCTACGAGCCACCTGCAGCTCTCGCAAGCACAGCACCCAGTGCAACACGTGTGTTTCTACCAGCCCATGCCATCCCATACCAGCAGGAAGGAGAGGGAGTGGCGCAACTGATGCAACACACAGGGGGCCGACTCACCATGAGAAGCCGCGGCAGACGCTGCGAGCCAATTGCAGCTCCCGCGAGCACAGCACCCAGCGCACTGCAATACACATGCCCACACACCAGCAGCAGCACCCCATCCCTTTTGAGAATTCTCAAAAGTGATTCCCACCCAGCGCACTGCAATACACATGCCCACCAGCAGCAGCACCCCATCCCCGCTCACCAGCAGCACGTTTGTTTCTTGAGAATTCTCCAAAAGCAAACGCTCACCAGCAGCAGCCCAATCCCCCTCGCCCTCCTTCCCTCCCCCCCTTGCCCTCACCAAGAGAAGCCGCGGCAGATGCTGCGAGCGACCTGCAGCTCTCGCGAGCACAGCACCCAGCGCAACAGACCAGCAGCAGCCCAGTTCCCAGCTCGAGTAATATGTGTGCTTCTAGCCGCACTACTGGTCTAGCAGCCCAATAGCCCAAACCAACCAGCTACTCACCAGGAGAATCCGCGGCAGATGCTGCGAGCGACCTGCAGCTCCCGCGAGCACAGCACCCAGCGCACCGCCTCGCCTATCCACGCTGCCAGGTGGTCTCCTCCTGGCAGGCTGGGAGGCAAGAGAAGGTGAAAAGAGGCCACAAACGAGGGAGAGGAGAGGGGGAAAGGGCATGAGACACCTGTAGCCGCTAGGAGAACAGCACCCAGCGCACTGCCTCGCCTATCCACGCTGCCAGGTGGTCTCCGCCTGGCAGGGTGGAAGAGTGGGTGGGAGAGAAAGATGGCAGGTAGAGGAGAAAAAAAAAGAAGAAACAATATGAGTCGAGGGTTTGCGGCACCGTGTGCTTGTGCTCACTCTGTGCTCTGTGCTTGTTTCTGCACTCAGTACAAAGCACTTCACTTGCTGCAGACGAATGCGAGTGCAACAACACTGTTTCGATTTCGTTACAGAGCGACTCACCTGTAGACAAACGTGTGCAGCACTTGGGCAGGCAGAGCAGCAGGCAGACGGGGTCGATGATGCTCATTGCTGCTATCATGGACCGATGGCGCCTTACGAGCTGCAGATGGGAAGACAGAATTGTGTGGGGAAATGAAAGGCAACGCAGAGGAGGAGGCAGGCACAGAGGGGCAGGGAGCAAGGATAATGAAAGAAAGGGGAGATGGTAGCACGAGCTGAACACAGCCTTCCCGTTTCAGTCACACTCGCTGCAAGCATTACTCATTACAAGCACCACTTGTTAAATGCACAACTCATTAGAAGCAAAACTCACAGTGGCAGCAATGAAGGTGCTGTAGGAGTGACCAACATACGCCACGCGCTTGTACCCGTGCTTGCAAAGGGACTCAACCAGAGCAGCGGCCTAAGGGTGGGGGAAAAGGGATACACGACGGTACATGGAGGGGAGGAAGGCAACAATGAATGAAGGTGCTGTAGGAGTGTTCAACATACGCCACACGCTTGTACCCGTGCTTGCACAGGGTCTCCACCAGCGCAGCGGCCTGAAACGTGTGTGTGTGTGTGTGGGAGAGGGAGATACACGAGGGGAGGGGAGGAAGGCAGCAATGAAAGTGCTGTAGGAGTGACCACCAACGTAAGCCACCCGTTCGTACCCATGCTTGCACAGGGTCTCCACCAGCGCAGCGGCCTGCAGCAGTGTGTGTGGGAAAGGGGAAGGGGGTAGACGAGGGGAGGAAGGCAGCAATGAATGTGCTGTAGGAATGACCAACATATGCCATGCGCTTGTACCCGTGCTTGCACAGCGTCTCAACTAAAGCACCGGCCTGCAGCAGGAATAGGGAAGGGCACGATTGCAGCAGCACTACACAGCACTTATGACTACCGCAAACAAGGGAATACGGAGGTGAGGTGGCAGGAAAGGCGGGGGCAGGGCGAGGCAAAGAGGAGTGAAGCGAGAGAAAAGGGGGGATACTAGAGGACAAGAGGATATAAGGTGGGGGTAAGAGGATATCCTCTTATATCCTTAAGAGGGGATGAAGCTGGCAGGCGAGACGGGGGCGAGGAGATGAATGAAGAGAAGGGACGGGACAAGGTAGGGGAAGAGTAGGGGTAGAGAGGGGTATAATATGGCAGCAAGGCAGAGTACTCACCACTTGCTCGATGGTGGGCGATGCCGAGGTGAGTTGGCAGGCGAGGTGGGGAGCGGAGAGGCAGAGAGGAAGAGATGAGAGAGGGAATACGAGAGAGGGCCACATGGGGACAGCTAGGTGCAGCACTCACCACTTGCTCGATGGTGGGCGATGCAGAGGTGAGCTGGCAGGCGAGGTGGGGCAGTTCGACCACGATGAATGGCTGGGAGTGGAGAGATGGAGGTGACAGGAGGGCAGGGGAGGGCAGGGGAGGGCAGGGGAGGAGGGCAGGGGAGGGCAGGGGAGGGCAGGAAAGGACAGGGGAGGAGAAAGAGGCAGGGAGAAAGGGAAGGGGGAAACGCAGAGTTGAAATGGCAGGCAGCATTAGGGAAGCTCGACCACGATGAATGGCTGGGAGTGGAGAGTGGGGAGGGTGGAGCGGTGAGAGAAGAGAGGGGAGAGGGGAGGTAAGGAGAAAAGGAAGGGACACAGAGGTGATTTGACAGGCGAGATGGGGCAGCTCGACCACAATGAAGGGCTAGGGAACACAAGCATCATATCATACGCGCTACAAGCACAAGATGCGTTATAATCACTCACCTTGCTCCCGGACGCAGCCAGCAGCATGTGGATGAAGGCGAGGTAGGAAGTGAGGCCAGCACGTCATACCCTACTACTAGCATACTTGCATATTTTCACCTTGGAGCCGAACGCGGCGAGCAGCATGTGGATGAAGGCGAGGTAGGGCGTGCCACCACATTCTCACACTCTGTAAGGACCATACGCGCTATAAGCATGCTCGTGCACTCACCTTAGAGCAAACGCGGCGAGCAGCATGTGAATGAAGGCAAGGTAGGGCATGCCACCACCTTTCTCACTCTCTGCAAGGACCATACGCGCTATAAGCATGCTCGTGCACTCACCTTGCTGCCAAACGCGGCGAGCAGCATGTGGATGAAGGTGAGGTAGGGCGTGAGGCCGATGCCCAGCCCACGCCCATGCCTTTGCCAGTGCCCGTACCCTATTACAAGCTTCATACGCGTTATAAGCACTCACCTTGCTCCCAAACGCGGCCAGCAGCATGTGGATGAAGGCGAGGTGGGTGAGGTCAGCACCTTATACCCTACCACAAGCATCATACACGTAATAACCACTCACCTTAGAGCCAAACGCGGCCAGCAGCATGTGGATGAAGGCCAGGTAGGGCGTGAGGCCGATGCCCAGCCCGTGGATGAACACCACCGCGTCGTACCCCTCTGCACCGCTCTCCGCCTCCGCCTCTGCCTTGTGCGCCTTGTTTCCCTTCTGCTCCTTCCACCCCGGCCGGTGAAAGTAGTGCAGACCGGACGGGGAGACGTGCCTGTAGGGAGACACCCACGGGAACACCAAGAGACATAGAGACAGAGACACAGACCCACACGCACCGGTTCATGGGATGTGTGTTGAAGGGCACACACTCACACCCCTCTGAAAGTAGTGCGGTGTGCCTCACTCACAAACCTGAGGGAGGGCGGTTGCAGCACCGCCCTCAGAGGCTCCTGTTCCCTTTCCCTCTGGAAAGCACGCCTCCACGGAAAGGGAACACCACGCTCTGTTTTCTCTTTGGAAGGACTCAGAGACTCGCCTGCGAAACCCCAGGAGAGCGAGGCAGATCCAAGTCAACCACGCCACCTTGTGCCCCCACGCGTAGACGAACAGCGGATGCACCACCGCCCTCAGCGGCTCCTGTGTGTATCCCCCCTACGGCCAGCCATGTGTGTTGCCCCTACCGAACGTCGCACCTTCTGTTCCCCCCAGTAACACTCACCTGCGGAAGCCTAGCAGGGCGAGGCAAATCCAGGTCAGCCAAGCCACCATGTGCCCCCACGCGTACACAAACAGCGGATGCACCACCGCCCTCAGCGGCTCCTGCGTGTGTGCCATAAACCCAATCCCCTCCTCGCCGTTCCGCCACTTCCCCCCACTCTCCGCCTCTCCCCCCTCTCCGCCCTTCCCCTCTCCGCCCACCACAGCCTCCGCCATTTCCCCCAGCACCTCGACCGCGGCTGTTTCCCCCGCTGCTGCTGCTGCTGCGACTGTCGTTGCTGCTGTCACTGCCGCTCCCGCTGCTGCTGCCGCTGCCCAGGATACTGTCCCCGATTCCGGGTCTGCTTCTGCTCCTCCTGTTCCAGCTGCTCCCGCTCCTTCTGCTTCCCCACCTGCGCCGCCTGCTGCTGCACCCGCGGATTCACCTGCGCTTGCTGCTTCCGCGGATGGTTCTGCCTGCTGCGCCTGCTGCTGGTCCGCGGAAGGGGGAAGGTCGGAGGCGGAAGGGCGGCGGAGCATTGGGAGATCCCACACCTGCGCGATAGACTCCATGTGCGCTGAGAGAGAGAGGGGGGGATGAATGGGGGGAGGGGAGAAAAGGGGGGGATGAATGGGGGAGGGGAGAAGAGGGGGGAAACAGGTGTGAGGAGAGCACGGGTAGGTCCCACACCTGCGCGATTGACTCCATGTGCGCTGAGAGGGGGCATGCGGGGTAGAGATGGAGAGGCGGAGATGAGGGGCCGGAGGTGAGCGGGGAAGGGATGGGGGGAGGCGGAGATGATGCGTGGAGAATGCGGGCACGGGATGTCATGCGCGAGGAAGCGGGGGAGGATGGGACGGGATGGGATGGGATGGGATGGGATGGGATGTCGCGTACTTGATAACTTGAGTCCATGTGGGGGCTAAGAGTGGGAGAGAAATGGGAGAACAGGTGGGTGGGGAAAGAGCTGGTCGAAGGAGGCGATAGAAGGAAACCGAATGCGATGAAGAACATCCCTCTCCTCCCTCCCCTCTCCTCCCTCCCCTCTCCTCCCTCCCCTCTCCTCTCCCCACCCACTCCAACTCGAGGTGACTTTTGAGTCGACTCAAAAGTCTCCGCGATAGAAAGAAAGCGAATGCGATGAAGAACATCCCTCTCCCCCCTCCCCTCTCCTCTCCCCACCCACTCCGTCTCTCCACTCCCCGTCCCCCTCTTTCCACCCAACATAGCCACCTTCCACGGCCTCCTGGTATGCGGGCGAGAGCTGCTCGAACGAGCGGTAGAAGAAACCGACCGAGACAAAGCAGCCAGACCCTTCCCCGCCTCTCCTCTCACACATCCACTCCCTCCAACCCACCAACCCACCCACACCCACCCACCTTCGACGGCCTCCTGGTATTGGGGCGACAGCTGCTCGAATGAGCGATAGAAGAAGCCGAACGAGATGAACTGCTTGATGTGCTCGCGTCCCTCCTCCAACCACACCCGCATTCACACGAACACTCCTCCCCTCTTCCGCACCCACCCACCTTCCACGGCCTCTTGGTATTGGGGCGAGAGCTGTTCGAATGAGCGATAGAAGAAGCCGAACGAGATGAACTGCTTGATGTGCTCGCGGGTGAGTCGCTCCAGCGGCGTGTTGTGGAACCAGCCCTCGAAGAAATAACGCGCATCCACGATGCCTCTGGTTGAAAGAAGAAGGGATGAAGGGAAGGAGACAGCAGCATGGGTACAAGGAAGCCGAACGAGATGAACTGCGTGATGTGTTCGCGGGTGAGGCGCTCGAGTGGCGTGTTGCGGAACCAGCCCTCGAAAAAATAACGCGCATCCACGATGCCCCTGGAGGAGGAGGGAGGGAGGGAAGAGAGATACAAGTGGGTGAGAGAGAGAGGGGTCAGGCGCTCCAGAGGCGTGTTGTGGAACCACCCCTCGAAGAAGTAACGCGCATCCACGATGCCTCTGAGCGGAGAGAGAGAGAGAGAGAGAGAGAGAGAGAGAGAGAGAGAGAGAGAGAGAGAGAGAGAGAGAGAGAGAGAGAGAGAGAGAGAGAGAGAGAGAGGTGAAGAGGGGCGAGGAGCAGAGGAAGAGGAGGAGAGGAAGAGGAAGAGGCGGGTGAGTCGCTCCAGCGGCGTGTTGTGGAACCAGCCTTGGAAGACATAGCGCGCATCGACAATGCCCCTGCAGGATGAATGGAGAGACGGGACGGGAGGCAGAGGAAAAGGCGTGCGTGGGTGCAGGGAAGGAGATGAACTGCTTGATGTGCTCGCGGGTGAGTCGCTCCAGAGGCGTGTTGTGGAACCAGCCCTCGAAGAAGTAACGCGCATCCACAATGCCCCTTCAGCATCGACATATATATGCATACATTCATATTCAAAATGTAAGTGTAGCGCGTGCTCACTTGAGCTTGAGAATGCGGCCGAGCAGGTCCGAGACGCTCTCCAGCGAGGGCAGCGTGAGTTGTCCTCGCTACAAGCAGCCTCGACTTACTTGAGCTTCAGGATGCGGCTGAGCAGGTCCGACACGCTCTCCAGCGAGGGTAGCGTGAGCTCCGGGCGGTGGTCGCTGGCGTGGCGCAGCTGCTGGTAGCGAATTGCCACGAAGATAACCTGAGAGCGCAGGGGATAGAGAGGGATAGAGTGGGATAGAGAAGGATACAGCGCGGTGGTCGCTGGGGTGGCGCAGATGCTGGTAATGAATGGTCACACTCGCAATCGGTGCGCTCGTCGCTGGCGTGGCCAGCGCCATCAGTTGCGGATCCGAACGCAGCACTCGCAGCGGAAGCAGCGCGCAAAGAGGGCGCAGGGAGCGGCGCGCGCATCGACGATTGCCCAGAGGGCGAGGCAGGACGGCAGGAGGGCGGGGAAGAGCAGCGCGGGGAGCGCAAGATCTCAAAAGCAGCGCACTCAACGCGCCGTCAGCGCGCACCTCTGCGCGCAAGCAGCGCGCGAGCGACGCGCAGGCAGCAGCGCGTACCTCGATGATAGCCCAGAGGGCGAGGCAGGACGGGAGCAGCGCGGGGAAGAGAAGCGCGAAGAGCGCGCACGCGCACGCCGGCCCCACGAGAATGGCCACCGTGACGATACCCCTGCGAAGGGAGAGAGATCGATGAGACGAGAAGAACGCGAGGATGAGAACGTTGCAACGAGAACATTGTGACGACGACGAAGAGAGACGGAAGCAAGTCAGCGCACACGCCAGCTGCACGACAATGGCCGCCGTCACGATGCCCCTGCGACGATGAGAATGGTGACGAGAACAATGTGACAACCGCCTCCGTTAAAGTGTTCTCGGATATCTTTAGCACATAGCGTGCCGAGACAACAATGCAAATAACGCGAACACCGTGCCGCCGACACCCTCAAAGCATGCCGAGCAAATAACGGTGACTGTCTAAAAAGCATGACAGAATCTGGGAGACTAAGAACTCTTTTTAGAAGAGCGAGCGCTACTATTCCGCAGATTAGGCGAGCACTGCACCGCGCACTGCGCCGAGCGCAAAACACATACCAGACAGCGCGGACCCGCTCCCCCTTGACGAGCTTCTGCTCCAGCTGCTGCGTCCGGCTCGCCGAAAGCAGCGGCGTGGTTTCCGCGGCGCCCTCCTCGCACTCCACGCGCACATCCACCGCATGCGCCGGAGCCGCCGCGTTTTCCGCTACTCGATGGTGCTTCTTGTGATGCTTAACCGAGTGATGCTGATGATCCCCGTGCTTAACGGAGTGATGCTCCCCCGCATCGCGGTGACCCGCTCGCTGCTGCTGCTTCAGGGGCGGCGCGTCGTGGTGGTGGTGCTTTTTCCCGCCTTTTGTTCGGCGGCGCGTGAAAATGCCCTGATTGGCCAGCTTGTACCACGAGCGGACCTTCTCCTCCACCATGCTCTGAAGCGCCGTCTCCCATTGGCTGATCACTTGCACTTGGACGGGCGGCGCGGTGGAAATCGCGTCGGACGTGTCGAGCACGACCGCCGACATGGTTACCGTTTTAGCTCGACGCAGCCGGTAACGCGAAGCCGAAACGGGGGGAAAAACTAGAACCGTCGATTTAACGAACCGAACAGCCGGAAAACCGACGCCGACGATGGGAAGCTGCCTCGCCGTTCCACTAATCCCTCCCTCCAACCAAGCAATACTGCCGAGCAACCTACCCTCAACAAAAACAAGAACCTCCCAACCCAACCTACACACAGTTCCAAAATCCAAACCCAACACAAGCAGCAGACAGCAGCAGCGGCGGGCTGAAGAGAAATCCGCTTTCGAATGTTGGAGCCACGCGTTGTCGTGGCAACCGACAAAGGGAGCCCGCCTTGGGCTTGGCTCGGATGACTGCGGCAGCAGAGCGGTTGCGGGGACAGGTTTGGGTAAGGGGGGAGGTAGAGCGGGGAAAGACGGGCTGAAATGCGCAGCAGTCTCCGCAGGGGTGTGAGGGGAACGGGGGATGGGCGGAGGTGGGAGCAGCGGGGCGATACAGTCGATGCTCACCTTATCACAAAACATTTTCTCGTCAGAATTAGAAATTTACTCACAATTGCATGTTTTACCGGGTGATGTCACAAGGGGTACAGTCACTCATTTTTTTGGTGGCATGTGGTTTTTGTCGGGCAGATTTACAGGGCGCTTCGACCTTGGCACACAAGACAAGCTCTACAGCAAAAGCTGCGAAATCTTACCGATTTCTAGCGAAGTCTTCGCTGGATTCGTTAGTGTGGTGTTTGTCGTCTCACACAGGGACCCGAAATGCAGCGCGAAGCCACTGACGGCTTTCATGGTAACTAAGAACATGCACAAACAACAACGGACGCTGGTCCACAGTAACTGGGAAAAGTTAAACATGTTACAACCTTGCAACCCTACAATCACCTTATGCCAGTGACGACGTGCGCGAACACCTAGCGAAGTAGCCTGCTCGTTGCAAGAACATCCCGCCCGGCTACCAGGTGTGACTGTACCGCTAGGGCGGAGGGGAAGACGGCGCGCTCGGGACTGTCGTGTGACGTAAGTGTATGCGGAAAGGACGACCGGAGTTGGGGGAGGCGACAGCGCGGTCAGATTGAGGAGCATCAGGTTGGAAGAGGAGCGAAACAATTTCCGCAGGGGATGCGCGGGAAGGGCGATGGGGGAGGGTGGGCTAAGCGGTTTGGCGGAATTTGAGCTGCTTGCGGCAAATTCAAGCTGCAATGCACAGATGGCAATCCCGAAATTCTGCGCTCTTTTACTGTAGCTAAAAGTCACGGATCCTGAGGGCTTTCAGGAAGCGAATGTGCGGCTGCGATTGCTTCTGCTATATCGTCAGGCGACACAGATTGCGCGGGAATATCACCTGCACGCACCTGAAGGGGCAGCAAGCAAACCGCGGCGGCAATCCCGTAGGTTTGCCCAGGCTGGCGGACGAACCTTACTATGATGCGCGGTCTCGCCACGTGCCAGAGGTGCTCCACGGGTGGGGACGGGGAAGAAAAGGAGGGGGAAAAAAGCCGAAGGAGGGGGATGACGGTGAGCGGGGGGGGCGGGGGAAAAAAGCTGGTGTGTCAGGGTGGACCCTTGCCAACTGCTCTCCGCTACGCACAGCCACAAAGAAGCTGGGACGGCCACACTTACGAGGTTCCCCGCGCCACTGCCCGCTACCCCTGCCAGAACAGCCAGTGCTAACTTTCGAGTGTGATATAATTAGAAATGCTGGTAAAACACTTTAAAAAAGCAGATACACGAAAGACACAACTGTTGGATCTTTTTGAAAGTGTACATTTACTGGAACTTCTCCTTTGCAGAAAACAAATAAGCCATCTGACGAACAGTGAAGTGAAAAGATTGCATGCACAGCAGTTTCACGCGTGCTGCTGACGTCATAACCTGAAACTATTGCATTTCCGCGCGCTGTCGATCTTGATTTTGGCGGGAACATCTCACACACGTTTACACTCTACAGCTTCGTTACAATGTTGTTCCGCAACTTCACTAACGGGGAGATTTATACTGGGAGCTAAAGCATTTATACACAAACATACACCAGAAAAATGACCACCTTTTATGGGAGCTAAGGGATGCTGTGTGCTGGAAAAATCCATCATTATGTCAACTATCAAACACAGTCTTCAACTCGCCTGTCTCAAGACCTGTGAAGGTAAGGGCACAGAACATAAGGCGGAAAAGCTTTTCAGAATGTGCTTGAACTTGCATCCATTCAACCACACTGATAACGTAGGCTGGTTGTTTGAGATCCACAAGAGAGGGACCTGTGAAGAATGTCATCCACAACGAGCGTCAGATCTGCAAAGACTGAAGGTACATAAGCTACAACCAAACTCTCTTCTCCCTCTCTAGGAAACCATGGCTGATCTGGACCACACCACTACTGTCTCCACAAAACTTCCTGACCTTGCAAGCCGTTTAAGTTGAAAATGAAAAAGAAATCCTCGAGATTTGAGAAGGGAAGTCACCTAAGGGAAAGCATATGAAAATTGAGAAATGTATTTCTAGATTCTCCACGGCTCACCTGCGTAGAGTTCTTCCGTCTGTCGTCGCAGGTTCCCTTGGTGCGTCTTCCACACCAGACCGCCAACGACGCCGAGCGACAGGCCCATGGCGATCTCTCTGAGCACGCTCACGTTCACCTTGTGCGCCTTGACCTTCGTCGCCTGCACCTTGGGATCTGTCAGCACCTGCTTCACACGCGCACTCGCGCTCGCGAGCTTCGACATCGCGGAAAATAGATCGCTAGGAGATTAGTTGGTTGCTGAATTGAAAACTACGGGGCAATCTGTGAAAGGTCTTTCGATGAAAGACCTTCGTTCATGAAATCATCGGATTTCCGGAACGGAAATTATCGTACATAGTGCGAAGGCGATGCGATCCAGCCTTGCGTTTGAGTGCAAGAAAAAGGGTGGATCCTGGGCCTGGGTGGAATCCCAGGACCAGGAACGCGCCGAGCAGAAGGCAAAGCATGCAGCAGCCATTGCTTTGTTTCAGCAGTGCATGGATCAGCAAACTTGTCTATCGAAATTGAAGCATGCTTGCCATCCAGCTGGGAAATATTTGGGAAATGGTGGTGAGCTGCAAATTGGCGAGATTCGCAGCCAGAATTACGACGAGCATCCACTTGTTACTCTCGCAGTGCTAGTTGACGAGCAACTGTGATCTTGCTTGACGGATTACTGCAGCGAATCCATTTCCTTGCTCACAAGACGCTCGCGAAATAAGTACCAGCCGGGTTACATATAAAGTTCGTCGAGCTCATCGAGCCCATTCGCCCACGAATCGTAGCTCAGCGATCCAGGGAGTATCTCCGCAGTGCTCCATATAATTTTTTGAAACCGTACTAAACCGTTCACAACGAGTGGCGCTGAGCATCACTGACATGTAGTTCCAGCCATTTGTTCCCTGCCTCATTCACTTTTCCAGCCCGCATCCTACGCCGGAACCCGCACCGCATCCCTCGCCGCATCCACGGCTTCTTCCACACATTCTCGAGACTACCCCGTCGCTAAATTCTCTTAATCGTTTTTGTTTCTTCCTTTTATCCTTGAAATCTAGCGGTATGATATGGCCAACGGCAACCCAAAGCTACTAGTCGCTGCCTTGCGTACTTGCCACGCAGGGCTCCTTCGCACCTTCCAATCGTCCTCGATATCAGCAGCCCCGCTACCATCCGCCCTGCATCACCGCTGCCTGTCATCTCTCCCCGCACTTGACGCCGTGAAACCCGGCGCCTCAGCCCCTGGCAAAACCGGAGCTCCCCTCGTTTTCACCGTCACCAGTAGCAGCAGGGCATTAAAAGATGCCACGTGTCAGCTGGAGGTGTGGAGTTGGGGCCGCGGAGATTCCGGGCAGCTGGGGCATGGAGAAGAAAATCCCGAGTGGACCCCGAGGCGAATCGAATCTCTCTCCCTTGAGATCTCCGCGCTAGCCGCCCCTGCAGCCGCCGCCGTCGCCGCCGCAGCAGACGCGCTTCGGTTCCCAACACGAGGTCAAGCAGCAACAGGCGCGGTCCGAAGCGCGTCTCTTAGTAGCCTTAAGGAGCAGCTACGAGCGGGCGTGTCTTGCGGGATCAGTCACTCGCTTCTTTGGCTGCGCGGGAGGCTCTGGGTTTGGGGGAGAGGGGACGGCGGAAGACTAGGTCTGGGGAACGAGATCTCCCTTTTCTCCCCAACCCTAAACCCTAATTTTTTGGGGGAGACGGCAGTGCGCAGCGCGGCGGCTGGCGGGTTGCATTCTTTGGCGGTTTCTGAGCGGGGGGAACTGTTCACTTGGGGGTATGGCGGGTTCGGGGCGCTGGGGCATGGGGAGTTTACCAGGAGGGACGTCCCCTGCCACGTGGCGCCCTCTGATTGGCTGGAGGAGGGGGTGGAGATTAAATCAGCAGCAGCTGGGGGGAGCCATACTTTTGGTTTAAGTACTGCTGGGAGGGTTTATGCGTGGGGGAGGGATGAAGGGGAGGGGAGGCTCGGTATCCCCCATATAGTGGACGCGATAGGAGAAGAAGGGTGTGTGCCTCGGCCAATCCCGGTCGAGTTTCCGGCGTCCCAGGGCCTGCCACGTGGCGGAGTCTCATTGGTTGCGTGCGGAGGGTTCTTCTCTGCTGCTGTGGACTGTGAGGGTGGCGTGTGGACGTGGGGAGGTGAGGAGCGGTAGGAAGGAGTTAGGAGCTGTAGTCGCTACTTTCTGTTTTATAACCAACCCCGCCTCGTCCTGGCATCTTCCGATTAATTACTGGAAGTGTCTAGCATTTTGCCCCACCTCGCCCCACCTTGCCACACCTTGCCCCACCTTGCGTGCTCCCACCAACAGGGAACCACAACGTCGAATTGGGGCGAGCAGCATCAGGTCTCGTCCCTGCTCGCGTCACCACCATCACCGCTCCCATTACACACGTAGCACCCAGCCCCTCTTTGTCCACCACTCTCATCCCACCATTCCCCACCAACAGGGAACCACAACGGCGAGCTGGGGCGAGCATCATCCGGCCTCGTCCCTGCTCGCGTCACCACCATCACCGCTCCTGTCACACACCTAGCCGCTGGTGGTTTCCACACGCTTGCAGTGGACGGTGAGTGTAGCAGCAGCAAATGAGTATATGAGGGACTGTGTGTGCGAGGTGTGCATTGCATTGCACTCCTTTTGTCTGCCCACCCCTGCTCGCGTCACCACCATCACCTCTCCCATTACACACCTAGCCGCTGGTGGCTTTCACACGCTGGCAGTGGATGGTGAGTGGAGCAACAATTGAGTGTGCCTTGCACTCTCCTCCCATCCCTGCTCGCATCACCACCATCACCGCTCCCATTACACACCTAGCTGCTGGCGGTTTCCATACTATGGCAGTGGATGGTGAGTGTTGCAGCAAATGAATATATGAGGGACTGTGTGTGCGAGGTGTGCATTGCACTCCTTTTGTCTGCCCATCCCTGCTCGCATCACCACCATCACCGCTCCCATTACACACCTAGCCGCTGGCGGTTTCCATACTCTGGCAGTGGATGGTGAGTTGATGGTGAGTGGATTGTGAGTTGATGTTGAGGTATGGGTGGGTGTGCATTCGTATCACCACCATCCCTGCTCGCATCACCACCATCACCTCTCCCATTACACACCTAGCCACCAGTGGTTTCCATGCTTTGGCAGTGGATGGTGAGTGGATGGTGAGTGGATGGTGAGTTGATGCTGAGCTATGACTGTGTGTGCATTGCCCTCCTCTTCTCCCATCCCTGCTCACCACCATCACCACAGGGATTTTCACACTGAGCTGGCTATCATAAGCCAGCTGCTGGTGGTTTCCACACAACTGAATTGATTCACGAGTGAGTGGCCTCCTGTTTCCTCTTCTCCCCCACCCTCCCCACTCTCCCTCTCCCTCCCGTGTTTTCTCCTTTCCCACAAGCAGACGAGGGGCGCGTGTGGTCGTGGGGGAGGGGCGGCAGCGACAATGGGGGTGTACCTTACACACATACTCGCCCCTTGTCCCCTCTTCTCCCCTCCCCTCCCCCATATCCTTCTGCCCCACAACCAGACGAGGGACGCGTGTGGTCGTGGGGGAGGGGCGGCAGCGGGCAGTTGGGGCAGCACTCGCTGCTGACTCAGCCAGTGCCACGTGTCATCCCGGGATTGGCTGGAGTGAAGATCGCAAGGGTGGCAGCAGGGAGTGCTTGGAGCGCTGCTGTGTCAGGTAAGGCAGCAAAGCCGTATGTTTTTGCAGCATAGACAGGTGCTTTGGCAACAGAGCAAATTTCCCTCCCTTTTTCAGCGCGGTCAAGTGACCTGCTGCCAGCAGAGGCCACTGTACAATGCTAATTTAGCACAGCAATAAAGTAGATATGCTGAACTGCCTTGCCAGCACATGTAATGTACAGTACATGTAAGTTTAGTTTCCCCCTACCCCCTGCCCCCTCCCCCTTTCAATTTCCGTTTCTCCCTTCTCCACCCTTCCCCCGCTCATCACACCAGACGATGGGCAGCTTTTTGTTTGGGGAAAGAATGCGGACGGGCAGCTTGGACTGGGAGCCGGGCAGCCCAAAATTATCGACGAGCCACGAGAACTTTCGCTCCCGTCACTCCCGTTACTGGCACAAGATCAGGAATTACCCTCAGAAACAGGACTATCTGGTGGTGCTCCCAAACGAGTAGTTTTAGATGTGTCTACAGGAGCGAGCCATGGAGTGTGCATATGCTTATGCATGCCTGCATTATAAAAAAATGTAAGACAACTTTTCAAAGCACACTCTGCACAGAGTTGTTTTGCTTACTGAAGCGCTGACACAATAAAGCTCCTCCACTTCACTCTTCAGTCCAAAGAACATGACACACTCGGTCAATCCTGAAGAACTCATTTCTTCAGGATGCGTGCACGCGCTGCTTGGAACTCCTCTTCGGTAGGTTCTTTCCACTCCTCTTTTCCATTCACTCCCTCCCCTCTTCCCTTCCCTTTGCCCCTGCCTCTCCCAACAGCGACCACTGCCCCTCTCTCTCCCTCCTCTCCACCTTCCCCTTCCTCCTCTTCCTCCTCCCCTTCCCTCATCCTCCCCCCACCCTTCCCCCCTGCTTTCCCACCTCCTCTCTTCCCCCCTCCGCTCTTCCCTCCTCGCTTCCCCCCCTGCCCTCCATACTTAGCTGCCAGAGACTCAAACAGATCATCGGCAGCTTTAGCCCTCACCGATCGCCGGTTGAGAATCAACGCCATCAGCTCCTGGTTGCTCTCATCTTTGCTGCTAGTTGGGTTGGGATCGAGGTATGGATACAAGAATAGGGAAGAGGGAGAAGGGTGAGTGCCTGTGTGTGTGCAGTGCATGCGCGTGTTCATGTCTGTGTGTGTGCATGTGGTGACTTTTGAGTCGACTCAAAGGGAGCAGGGTGAGTGCCTGTGTGTGTCTGCAGTGCATGCGCGTGTTCATATCATGTGTGAGTGCATGTGTGAGTGCATGTGTGAGTGCATGTGTGAGTGCATGTGTGAGTGCATACATCAACAAAAGGAAAAGGAGGGAGACAAGTCAGAAGCATCCTTACTCCGCAGCAAGGGGGTCGGCAGGAGCAGGGGGAGGGTGGGGTATATGCATGGATGTGTGCGTGCATGTGTGCATGTATTCCTTACTTTGCAGCAAGGGGGTCGGCAGGAGCAGGGGGAGGGTGGGGTATATGCATGGATGTGTGCGTGCATGTGTGCATGTATTCCTTACTTTGCAGCAAGGGGGTCGGCAGGAGCAGGGGGAGGGTGGGGTATATGCATGGATGTGTGCGTGCATGTGTGCATGTATTCCTTACTTTGCAGCAAGGGGGTCGGCAGGAGCAGGGGGAGGGTGGGGTATATGCATGGATGTGTGCGTGCATGTGTGCATGTATTCCTTACTTTGCAGCAAGGGGGTCGGCAGGAGCAGGGGGAGGGTGGGGTATATGCATGGATGTGTGCGTGCATGTGTGCATGTATTCCTTACTTTGCAGCAAGGGGGTCGGCAGGAGCAGGGGGAGGGTGGGGTATATGCATGGATGTGTGCGTGCATGTGTGCATGTATTCCTTACTTTGCAGCAAGAGGGTCGGCAGGAGCAGGTTTCTTGGCTACTTCTGCAGCCCATTTCTTGTACGCCTTAGTAGCCTTCAGCTCGCCTGATTCGATAGCAGCATCGAGTATATCCTTGAAGCGATGCGAGTCAACCTCCGGCCGCGCACAGACCTGGCACTCCAGCACCCTGCGAGGGGTGACAGAGAGAGACGAATAAAAAACAAGGGGGATGGAGCACGTGAGAAGAAAGAGAGAAAGTCAGGGGCCAATTCGATAGCAGCATCAGGTATATCCTTGAAGCGATGCGAGTCAACCTCTGGGCGCGCACAGATTTGCCATTCCAGCACCCTGCGAGTGGTGACAGGGAGATGAGAATCAGACACGAGGGAAGGGGACAGAGCGCGTGGAAGAAAGAGTGAGTAAGGGGGCAATTCGATAGCAGCATCGAGTATATTCATGAAGCGATGCGAATCAACCTCCGGCCGCGCACAGATTTGACACTCCAGCACCCTGCGAGTGGTGACAGGGAGAGCAGAGGGAGTGAGAGGACAGATCGTGAAAGGAAAGTAAGGGGGCAACTTGATAGCAGAATCAGGTATATCCTTGAAGCGGTAAGACTTGAGTTCTGGCCGAGCACAGATTTGACATTCCAGCTCCCTGTGAGTGGCGACAGAGGAGAAATTGGGAGAGGGCAAGGGGCCAACTTGATTGCAGCATCAGGTTTATCCTTGAGCTGGTTTTTGAGAATTATCAAAAACCAGGTATCTCCTTGAAGCGATCTTCATCCTCCTGCTCCGACCCCCTCGCACTCCATGTTTGCCCGCCTCTCACTAACACTCACATCTCGCCCCTCCCACCCACCCCAACTCACATGTCCATCCGCCCTTTGAATCGCTCATGCAGCTCCTTCAATTCCTTCGCCTCCTGTTCCGACCCCCTCGCGCACTCTCTACTGCCTCCTTCCCCCTCCCAACTCACATCTCCATCCTCCCTTCCCAACCCGCCCCCTCTCTCCCCAAACTCACATGTCCATCCGCCCTTTGAATCGCTCGTATAGCTCCTTCAATTCCTTCGCCTCCTGCTCCGACCCCCTGTACTGCCGCTCGAACGCCACAATGTCAGCCACTGTGATCTGAGGGGGGGGAGTGCGGGGAGGAAAGAGAAGGGGTGACACTGTAGCCTTCAATTCCTTTTCCTCCTCCGAACCCCTGTACTGCCTCTCAAATGCCACAATGTCAGCCACTGTAATCTGGGGGAGAAATAGCGTGGTGGGGAGGTGAGGAGCGCGGGGCTTTTCAGCAAGTCGCAAAGGGCCCCTTCTGTTCCTTCGCCTCCTGCTCCGCCCCCCTGTACTGCCTCTCAGAAGCTACAATGTCTGCCACTGTGATGTGGGGGTGGGAAGGGACAGGAGAACAGTGAGGACTTTGAGCATTGAAAAGCTTTGAGTTCCTTGGCCTCTCCTGGTCTGCTCCGACCCCCTGTACTGCCGCTCGAATGCTACGATGTCCGCCATTGTGACGCAGGGAGGGGTTGGGGGGTGTTTACACGAGTATCAAGACAGCTTCAGTTCCTTGACCTCTCCTGCTCTGCTCCGAACCCCTGTACTGTCGCTTGGACTCTACAATGTCCGCCATTGTGATTTGAGTGGAAAGAAGGGTGGGGGAAAGGGGCGGGAAGAAGGGAAGGGTTTTCTGCTCTGCTCCCTGTACTGCCGTTTGCCACTGTGATCTGAACGTGCGCAGAGGAGTGATAGGGGAGGAGGGCGAAGCTAAGAAGCACGATATAGGTTCAGTTCCTTAGTCTCCCTTCTCCGACTCCCTGTACTGCTGCTCGAATGCTACAATGTCCACTACTGTGCCGCATTCCCCCCACCTCCCTCTCACCTCCCCCTCTCTAACTGCACGGCTGAGTTCCTCTCACCTCCTCTCACCTCTTCTCACCTCCTCTCACCTCTTCTCACCTCTCTCACCTTCTCTCACCTCCCGCACCTCCCTCTCACCTCTCTATACATCGTTCGGAAGAACTTGTAAAGGTCTGCAACGGTGTTGCCCGAAAGTCCCTGCGAGCACAAACACACCATGTATGCACGGCAGAGATGATTTAGAAGATTGAGAAACAATCAGCATCTGTCAAAAAGATGATGCAAGTAGACACATAAACTTGCAAGCAGAATTTGGTCTAAAAGATGATGCAAGAAGACACTACACCGGAAAGAAAATCTAGCAGCAAACGGAATGCTTACACATCAACACACACACACACACACACACACACACACACACACACACACACACACGCACGCACGCACGCACGCACGCACGCACGCACGCACGCACGCACGCACGCACGCACGCACGCACGCACACACACACACACACACACACACGCACGCACGCACGCACGCACGCACGCACGCACGCACGCACACGCACACGCACACGCACACGCACACGCACACACACACACGCACACGCACACGCACACGCACACGCACACACACACACACACACGCACACGCACACGCACACCCACAGACCTGTCTCATCATGCATCAACATACCCCACATATGCTTTAACTACTCACATCCCCATGGGACCCCACATATCCCCTTGCTTTAACTACTCACATCCCCATGAAATCTCATTGCTGACAACCACACTCACAGTGCCATCCTCGCCATCCTCATCTGCAGCCAGCCTCGTCGTATATCAGCACACCCCCCAAATCACCTTGCCAACCACACCACACGCTCATTCAAGTCTTATCACAGTCAACCACACTCACAGTGCCATCCTCGCCGTCCCCATCGCCAGTAAGGCCAGTCTCGTCGTATATCTTCCGTCTCTCAGCGTCCCCCAACACGGCAAACACCCGCTGCAGCGCCTGGAAGCGTTCCTTGGCCGTCTGGGAGAGACACGGGGGGTTGAGGTTAGTTGGACGATTGAGAGGTTGGATTGTTAAAAATTTGAATGGTTGAATTCTCTCCTCTTCCCCACCACCTCCTCTCTTTCCTCACCGCATCGCCCGGGTTCTTGTCGGGATGCAGCCGAAGCGCCATGCGGTGATACGCCTTGCGAATCTCCGCGTGCGTCGCGTCGCGACTCACTCCCAGCACCTGCAATTCGATATCAAACGTACTCAGTGGAGCGAAGAGATGCGATGAAAACGAAACGAACGGAATGGCTCGGCTGAAACCCTTACCGCGTAAAGGTCCTTCGGATTCGCCTCATCGCCAGCCGTAGATTCATTATTCTTCTCATTTGAGGCCGTCGGATCTTCCTTATCCTCTTTCACAGGGTTCTCCGCAGCAGCGAAGCGAGGCGACTTGCGCTTGCTCGGTCCTGCCTCTGCTCGCTGCCTTTTCTGCACCATCTCCGGACCCGCACTTAGCGAAGAGACTCTCTTAACAGGCTGCGCAACTGCCGAACACGCGAAGCGAAGTTGCGAGATCGATGCAGCGAGTCGCGACTGTGCAGATAAGCTAAGTACTATCCCTCTTATGACAGAAGACGCACTTCGACTGCAGGGGTTGCTGACAAGCAGTACACGTTGCTCAATCTGAAATAGGTCCGTTAGTGGACGCGCATCACAAGGCGCTCGGCTCACTCCACAACTAAAATACTCACGAATAAGTTCGTTTCTAAGAAACACTTCTGAGACCGGTAGCAACCGTTTTCGGAAAGTTGTTACACGCCAGGCCGTGCGCATCAACAGGAAATAGAGAAATACTTGCAATCAGCATGAACTTCTGCTCTGTGGCTTGGAGTATGCTAGCATCCTGCGTTATGCTATGCGGACCTGAATTCTGTTCATTTTGGAAGAAGCTCTCTGCTGGGACCTTCGGTGTTGTCGTAGGGCTGGGCTGAGTATGCGTGGTGCGTAACCTCGTCTTTACACTTTCATCTTAACCAACCGTATTGTAATCTATTGCATCGTAACAAACCACTCTGAAACCTGTGCTGGTTCGACACGCCCAAGGCCTTTCTGAAAATTTGGCGGGAAAACCTCAAGGGGTTAGGCCTGACAAGCTCGAAGGTTCAAATTTGAGAATTCAGCTTCGCAACACACAGTTCGTACGCAATATATACGTCTCTGATAAAGCAGTTAAGTGAATACATTAGTGCTAGATTGTTGCAATAAGATCTCCAAACCTGCAATCCACTCGCAAAAAAGCCAGAGACAGAATAAAAAACCACTATTTGATTTTGAGTAAATATTATGTGGAATGTAAAGTATTTTTCCCATCACAGCGTAATTAGAATGGCGCGTAGACAGCGTCAGATTGCATACTAAGTTTATGTTCCAAGTCCATACGGATAATGTAAGCTCGTTGTAATTCCGCATGTTTGCTGACAGGGTCATGATTTCGCATCGAGGTCACTTCTAACGCCATCTTTCACCATCTTTCCCATCATTGTCATCACCATCCTCCACAAACCATCATCCATGTAATCTCCACCGTCCTTCATTTTCACCATTGATCATCCCAGACAATATCCCAGTGGCTCTGGTCTGATCATACTTCGTCTCGAGAACAGCGGAAGCTTGCTTCCCCTTCACTCCACGGTTTCGTGCTGCGATTGGGTTTGTCAAAATCGGGTGTGTCAACCAGCACATGGATTTTTACGTAATAATCTGAGTTCAGCTTCCGTTCTAGTAGGATATCTCGTTATTTTCTTTGAAGTTATCATTTCTGCTGAAGGAAAGAGAGGAAGGAGTATCGGAATTTGGGACCTGCAGCAGCTGCTTCGACCATGTCGATTCACTTCAAGTTTCGATCCGCGAAGGAGTTTGATTCGCTGGCCATGGATGGCCATTTTATTTCCGTCGCGAATCTTAAGGACCGAATTATTGAGCATAAGGGGCTTGGAATGGACTCGGATGTCCAGATTTTCGATGCGCAAACAGAGGAAGGTAGGAGATAGTAACGGCTCTCGGGATTGGTCCCTCTGTGCAGTGTCCTACACTAGCTAGGTAATTATAATTCAGCTTTTGGTTTTGGCCGCTGGCCGATCCATATTGTTCATATGTTATTCATTTTTATTGAAAGAAATGGAAGGGGGAAGGGTGATGGTTTGGACGTTGGACGACTCTTTAGGGTTACATCCTGATGAGACTTCCTTCACAGGCAGACCGCCACATAAGTTAGACCACTGCAGTTACCACCACGAAGCTGCCAGCTTATATCAGGCTCAGCGGGTTACGAAAACGACACGGGTTCAGAGCTACGGATGGAGGTTGATGGAGCTAGACGGAGCTGGACGGAGCTAGACCGAACGGAGCTATATGGAGTTAGACAGAGCTGGACAGGGCCAGAGAAAGTTAGGCTTGTCAGACAATCTGTTTACAGTTGTAGATCCAACAGAAGTCTCTTGGAACCGTCAGATCCATCACGCATATGTGACCTTTGCAGGGTTGAGCGATTTCTGCTGCTCACACTGCCGTTATGGTCGCATCAGCATTTGCCACACCTGCAGCCTCTTTTTTTCCGCCTTGATTCCGTGTTTCCACGTGCTTTTTAGTCTCCCATGTTTGTTTGTTGTTTGAGATTCTTGCTGCTTTACTTCCTGCTTTCATATCTTTCTCCAGTGCTAATCTTCTCTGTAAGGTCCGTCAACGTAGTATTCTTAGCCCGTTGGTGATGATGCTGGTCACCATACCTTGTAGATTATCCTTGCTTTTTTTAGTCCTATATTTCGCCTTTTCGTTAGTGCCATGCGATGCAGCTAGTACTAGTTCAGTTCTTAGCGCATCGATCCATGCTAGTGCTTGGCTGCATGGGGTTGCAGAGTATGGCGACGACAACCAGCCAGTCCCGCGCAACACAAGTGTCATCATCAAGAGAATTCCAAGATCAAGAGCCCGGGTGGCGCCTCAGCCTCAGCAGCAGCCAGATGAGTATGTGCTCACAACCTTCCTGAAAATTCTAGCTGCCTTGTGGGTCCTTCTAAAAGCCAGCAGTCAGTCCCGCGCAACACCAGCGTCATTATCAGGTGGATCCCAAGGTCAAGAGCCCGGGTGGCGCCTCAGCCTCAGCAGCCGCCAGATGAGTATGTGCTCACAACCCTCCTACAATATCTAGCTGCCTTTTGAGTCGACTGAAAAGTCATCAGCCAGTCCCGTGCAACACCAGCGTCATCATCAAGAGAATCCCAAGATCACGAGCCCGTGTGGCACCTCAGCCTCAGCAGCAGCCAGATGAGTATGTGCTCACTTGCCCTTAGTATGTGGTGGTCACATGCCCTTCAGTTTCAGACCAAGTGGACATGCAATGCACCAGACCTTGGCGTTGGCGCTTTTGATAGTTATTAAAAAAAAAAAAAAAAAAGAGTTCTGACAGTTATTTAAGGCTTTCTTTCCTTGCAATTGACGTCTTGCTTTTCAGTTTCAGACAAAGCGGACATGCGCCAGGGCCTGGCACTGGTGCTGTTGTTGGCGCCGGTGCATCTGCTGCTGCGGCTCAGCCTCAGGTGCAGCAGCAGCAGCAGCAGCAGCAGCAGCAGCAGCAGCAGCAGCAGCAGCAGCAGCAGCAGCAGCAGCAGCAGGCGCCCTCGTACCCGGCCTACAAGGGCTACAACCAGCAGCTGGTGAGTTTCTGGTTATACCGTCTACATTGTTATTTTTAGGTCATCAGCGTTTTGTTATGAGTGAGTCGACTACTGAGTCGATTTAAAACCCATCTACAACAGCAGCAGCAGGCGCTCTCTTACCCGGCCTACAAGGGCTACAACCAGCAGCTGGTGAGTCGCAGGTCAACCTTCAAGGTGGTGGTTTGAGGATGCACTTCAGCCTCAGGGTGATTTCAGATGTTACCACATTCTTCCGTGTGACGTTACCACTTTCTTCCGTGTAACGTTACCACTTTCTTCCGTGTAACGTTACCACTTTCTTCCGTGTAACGTTACCACTTTCTTCCGTGTGACCTTGCCTCTGTGACCTTGCGTCTGTGACCTTGCCTCTGTGAAATAGCCCTGTTGTCTTGTCTGTACAATGACAGTTGTATTTGTTTGTTAAGCTCTTGTGTTTTGCCATTGTTTTTTTTTCTCTTTTCAGAATGACATGGACGGTATGATGGATGATCTGGCAGACATCTACGGTGACGTCAGCGGCCACGCCACTGCCACGTCAGCAGCGCCAGCCACCAATGTTATGTGCGCGTCAGCAGGAGGGGGAGCGCTGGGCGGCGCAGGAGGACAGGGAGGGGGCGGAATGGGGGCAGGGGGAGCGGGGGGAGCAGGGGGAATGGGGGGAATGGGAGGAGCGGGGCAAGGAGGGGAGATGACAGGGGGAGGCGGGGCCATGGGGGCCATGGGGGGCGTGGGGGGCGTGGGCGCGAGTGTGCAGGAGCAGGTGGATGAGGAGACGCGCATGATGTCTGCCATTGTGGATCAGGCCAGCACGGACTGGCAGAGGTGAGCTGCTGGTCTTGAGGATGTGAGGAGTTCGGGTGTTCGTGAGAATTCCAAGGTATTGAGCAGGTGGGTGGGGAGACGCGCATGATGTCTGCCATTGTCGATCAGGCCAGCACGGACTGGCAGAGGTGAGTGAGGGCACGGGGTTATGTGGGGAATGGGGGACATGGGAGGCGTGTTGGGCATGGGAAGCACGGGGGTAGGTGGATGAGGAGACGCGTATGATGTCCGCCATTGTGGACCAGGCCTCCACGGACTGGCAGAGGTGAGCTGCTGGTCTTGAGGATGCGAGGAGTGTTCAGGTGTTCGTGAGGATTCCGAGGAATTGAGCAGGTGGGTGGGGAGACGCGCATGATGTCCGCCATTGTGGATCAGGCCAGCACATACTTGCACATATTAGCTGCCTGCCTGCCTGCCCGCCGGATTCTGAGTAAAAACCAATGGTTTCTTTCCTTCCTCCCTCTTTTCTCCTCCATGCTGCAGGCCTCCGGATCAATTTGGGGGGCGTGGCTATGGCCGAGGAGGATTTAACGGTTGGGGAGGGGGTGGCGGTGGTATGTTTGTGCTAGTGAGTCAATCGAATGTTCAACCCAACACTTTCCTGCCTTCCTCCCTGTTCCTG